>PKRV01000203.1:145026-378924 GCA_003709505.1 Hyphantria cunea | reverse complement strand
TTATATATATATATAAATGTATATTCCTAATTGGGAAGTTGTCTATTCTAATAAAGTTAAATGAGAAACTCAGGCTAAAAACTCTTTTTTAAGAAGAGGTCCATATCCAGCCGTGTACATAAAGGGCTGTGGTGTGTTGAGATGTGAACCTCACTCTCGGCGAAGAACAACAAAAGAATTGCATAATACGAGTATTATGTTCCAGAGAAAAGTACAATATCGTCCGCAAATCGAAGTTTACTAAGGTGTTTCTCATTTATGTTAATTCATTTTCTATTCCACTATAAGCTTATAATTATACTTTTGAGTACAATTATAAATATTCAAGGCGATAAGGGGTCGCCATATCTGATATCTCTACAAATGTTTATTTCAGAACCTTGTCTCTCCGGCTTTACACGACTTTTACTATTGTGGTAGATGTATTTTATTAGATATATAGTCTGTCGGTACTTTGCATTCATAAGAGCTTTCTTTATTCTCTTGTTGAGTCGAGTCCTGCTTATTCTGAAAAAAACTTAAACAGCTTAAACATTGCTAAGCGATCCTCAAGACATGTGACAAGCAAATAATTTGTACATATTAGGTTGTAAAGTAATTGTAAGATTATATCTAAACACCGCTAAACAATGGATACCCTGTTTTAAACACGAGATTACTGACAAAACGACACTAAAGCAAATTATACTTATCAAAAGATAATATACCAGAAATTGAAATAGCTTCCTAGACCTCTACTATTCTAGACAGATTCTCTACACGGGAAGTAATAAAGAAAATCGATTCACTATAATCCGGTAAAAGCAAAGAGCCAGAAGGCATCCTAAATGAAGCACTAAAACTGAGAAAAGTGTTGTTAGCGCCATACGTAACAGCCTTATTCAACAATATTCTAAATTATAGAAAAATACTAAAGGAATAGCCACAGTCTGATATAATCTTACTTTACTCGTCTTCCTAGCACTTATTATTCTCAAGATTTGGGGGAAAATACTAGTTCAACCGGTTTTACCCGAATATCAGTTTTTACACGAAGCGACTGGCATCAGACCTACGTAACATGGAGGGTGAACTGAATTCGAAGATTGAACTAGTTGTCAGTATATTTGAGGGTACTGACTTCTCAATAACGATTGCCATAGATATTCATGATAACCGGGACCTGAAGGCTTAACGTGCTCTCCGTGGCACGGGCGGGAAATACCCCGGGCTGCTATTAAGAATTTCTTGTAAGAAAAACCCAACAGCAGTTCAACCTGGGAATCGAACCCGAGACTTCCTGATCTGCAGTCGCTTACGTAAACCACTAGACCAACGAGGCGGTCTGGAGATAATTTTACTTTACCGCTTTTGATAATGATAGAACTGTAATAATGTAATAATACGTACATACTTTTAAATGTAATTATTTGGCCATAGATGTTACACCTCAAAATAGCGATGTTTCATCTATGCTGTACACGTGTCCACGCCTACCAATATATATATTTCAATAAAACACAATGAATGAAATATGACGGTAATAGACGCGATCGGCTCATAAATAACAATTTCCCTTGTTTGGTCGGAACACCGCATGTTTTAGACAAATATTACAGAATGTCATAAAGGAATGAATGATGATTAAAACAATAATGAAACAATGTTTACATTTCGATGTAAAAGACCAGTCGAACTAAATACAAACTGTTTAATATAGTAACTGTAAAGTAGACCAATAAATTAATGAGATTTAACTGTTTGATAGCAATCTACTCTCGTTAGTAATCAATCAAAATTTATTGCCAAGAATTTCTCTTAGTGATGTTTGTCAGTGTTTTTGAATATTTATTTAATATCAAATAGTAGCTTGTCGATTACTATTCCAACGACCTTAAGTTTATTTTTTAAACTAGTTTAGTAGTTAGTGATCCTGTTGGCTAATTTAGAGGTCGGGAGGGTTCTATGCCCACCCATGTCGAACAACTGTGCGATATTTTTTTATTAGGCACAGAGCAATAAGCCACAGCCTAACAAATGATAGTTAGTAATTGTTTTTTCATTACTGTTTACAATTCGCAATTCTTTATTCAAATCACAACTATACATAGCGTTTAATGTTATTATGCCATCAATGATCAGTCTCCAACCCGCATTTGGCCAGCGTGGGGATGTATTGTCTTAACCCTCTCCTGAGAGGAGTCTCAGGAGAGGGTCTCGAGTCTCCACCCGAGCCCAGCAGTGGGACATTATGGGTTGTTGATGAATCATTTGTTCTAAGAATAGATTTGTATAAGCAGCATATTGATGTTGCAGACTAATTACCGTAAGGTAGTTCTAATTATAATAATTCGAATCAATACAGAATTCGTACCAGGCAGGCTTCGTTCGTGCGTAAGGACTAGTTTGAATCATACCACCGTTTGTGATATAGGTAAAGGTTTATTATTAGATATTATAATCTACTTCAATGATACCCTGAAAATATAAAAAAGAATATCACATTCGATTTAGCAGTTCAGATATGTGACGTTAATTATTGACTCATTAAAAACCAAAATGGTTCAAAGTTCATTCCAAACAGCTGACACAAACTCTGGTTGTCGTAAAATAAATTGGATAGTGGTGAAATCTGGATGACGTCACATTTTATAGGGGTGAAGAGCACTAAAATACATTGCAGGGGTAAATCATTCTCAAAGACATTAAAATTTAAAGAGTAACATAAACAGCTTCATATATCATACATAGGCGCTCATAGCCCAGTTGCACTCGGTGTTTAGAAACAATCACCGAGGGTAAGCAACGACGGCGCGGTCAGTACCTGGATGGGTGACCGCTAGTGGCATGTTATCATGAGCGTCTCCGTGATTCGGAGGTCACGTTAAGCAGTCGGTCCCGGTTGTTATCATAGGATAACAGTCGTGAAGCTTAGTTGGAGGCCTTTGGGCGGCTTGAAAACATCCGACGGTAAGATTACGTAGCCACAACGTTGTCTTACCAGTCCCCAACCCGCACTTGGCCAGCGTGGGGACGTATGGCCTTAACCCTCTCCTGAGAGGAGACCCGAGCCCAGCAGTGGGACGTTATGGGTTGTTGATGATTGATGATAAACAGCTTCTACAAAAGCAATGCTTCTATTATTTTATTCTAACTTTATTTAGGTTTTAGAGTTAGTTAGTTAAGTTAGAGCGAGATGAAGTTAAATTTAAGAAATATATGAGTGGCATAAAAAAATTAATGATGATAATGACGCGTTTTGTTAGCTTAGTTTAGAAAACGACTCAAAATTGAATGAACCATAGAGATTTGGCTCTCCATACAATCTTTAAGTATTTTTAGGTTAATTCTGAATAATTTTGTACACTAAATTAATAGAAAATCCTGTACATTTTTAACCTGGAAAATACTAAAGACTTTGAAGAATAAAATACAGTCAACTGGGAGAGCCACGCTTTGGCATGCATAGGCCGGCTCGACCGAAGTGATACCACGGCCTCACAGAAAACTGGCGTGAAACAGCGCCTGCGCTGTGTTTCACTGAGTGAGTGAGGATACCGGAGGCCCATAATCCAACCCTTTCCCTCATCCCCCTCCCCATTCCCTAAGGCCGGCAACGCACTTGTGACGCCTCTGGTGTTACGGATGTCCATGGGCGGCGGCAATCGCAAGGCGATACGTCTGCTCTTTTGCCCCTTATTCCATAAACAAAAAAAATTACCCATATCGGGTCTCTGAAAGCTATACTAACTTTTAAACTTTCGCGTTTAATCATATAATAATTATTTTCACAGGAATTAACGCGAACACGTTTAGACCAGATTGCACTGGCCATGGTCATAGGCTGACTGGCAGGTCAGACAAATCAGAGGTATGTAATACCTTTAAATAAGTGATCGCGTTAATTCCCGTGAAAATAATTATTACGTCTGAAAGCTGTCTAGAATAAACTGACTTCAAATGAAAAGCTAACATACGCACAAAAACACATGCACGTGTTCACAATAATTGAAATAATATTATTTCAAATTAAGACAAACTATTAAATTATGTTAATTCATACAATTTCATCAACTATTTTCCTAATGTAGAAAATGTCAACCCTATTCAATTCTGTCAAATTGGCAAGCCAGTGTCCTCATCACACTTGATAGACAATCCATTGACAAAGTTAGGTCATTAATTTGAAACTGCGTCTTTAGTAGAATTGTTCCCGCAATGCAATTGGCTTAGTTTGATCCGATGCAAATGAGGAACTCGTATTTTATGGGCAAATTTAGGGTAATCATCATATTTGACAATTGTACCTTTGTGTAGTTATGTAGTTGGGTTGTTGAAATATGCGTTTTGAACGTTCATAATACATAAATTAAATCTATTTCTTTTTGCTCTTAGAAATAATAAAACCATGAAATAGCTAAACTGAAAATGACACAGAATTTTGGAATCAAACTCGTTAAAAATCCCACTTGGGGTCTCAAATGTAACTTTAAAAATATATATCTGAGTACCCTGAAAGATTTGACCCCCTATTAAATGAAAAAACTCCAACGTTAAATGCGGAAGGATTCTTTGACCATGCACATTTTATTTATCTGCCGGACCGGGATTTATTGTTTGATATTAGATATTGCGTGTTTCACCCGTGGGAGAGCCAAGCTTCGGCATGCATGGGCCGATTCGACCGGTGTGATACCACGGCCTCACAGAAAATCGGTGTAAAACAGCGCCTGCGCTGTGTTTCACCTAGTGAGTGAGGATACTGGAGGCCCATAATCCAAACCTACCCTTCACCCCCTCCCCATCCCCAAGTCCGGCAACGTACTTGTGACGCCTCTGGTGTTACGTCTGCTCGTTTGCCCCTTATTACATAAAAAAAATCAGAACTTATATCACGACAAACTATGTACAGTTCAGCATATTTCAGCTAGATTTTAATTATCGTGGAGTGGAATTAAACTATTTATTTATTGAATTAAACATTAAACTATTTTAACAAAAAAATAAACTATTGTAAAATATATATCATTTTCAAGAATTAAGATTGGAAAGATATTATTAAAATTATAGCAACACGCAGTTATTTAGAAATAAAACGGTCCTATGCAGAAGTGGCGATACATTTAAATTTCTGAATAGGGAGCAGTACAAAACTATCTGAGAACAGCGAACTACTACAGTTGCCTTGCCGCAATTCGCGCTGTCAATGCAAAATAGTTGCAAACTCTATCTTTGCTATCAAATTTATTAGATTTGTTATTTAGTATAATTCATTCTTGACTGCCTCGGTAGCGCAATGGTAGCGTACGCGACTGATGTCCATGAGGTCTCGGGTTCGAATCCTGGGTCTGACCAAATGTTTGTATGAACTGCATATATTTTTTTCAGAATTTGGGTGTTTTCTATCTATAATAGTATGTTTTAACCAAAAAAAGTATATATATGTAATAATATCAGTTGTCTAGTACCCATAGTACAAGCTCTGCTTAGTTTGGGACTAGACGGCGTTGTGTGTTAGATGTCCAAAATATTCATTTATTTATTATTTATTGATATTATTCATTGCCTAAATATAGGTATTCATTTTTTTAAATGAATATAATAATATTATGAACAATACTTGCACCATAAGGAACATAACAGGTAGGCGTGAATTATCGAAACCATATGAATTGCACACCGTTTATATAATTGTAAATAATAGCATTCGTGTTGTTGTATTTCTTTGCGACCGAGTGCGTGAAGCGACTGCGAGACCGAAGGTCCTATGATGCAGAAGCATTTCAATACACAGACGAGCCTGGGTTGCCACGCTACATTGTTGCACTATCTGTATTTGCAGTGAGTATGGTGATCACCATTTTTGTATTCTGCTTATGTTTTCCATCAGGCAAAGAACAGTCGCTTTGATCAGAATTTTTATGAACTTGTGGTATAGTTTTTAAACTTCTTTTTGTCTTTGTTACACGTATTTAACGTGTAACAAAGACACAGTGTGTTTATATTGGTTGAAATGATTAACATTTTTACTTTAATTGTTTTTTGTCTAGTTAAGAAAGTCATTACTAGAGGACATTCTTTTTTTGAAAGTAAAGTGATTGGATTTAAATGGAGTTTCTTTTATATACTAGACGACAATAGTAAAGCAATTACAATAAAATATAAGAACTCTAAAGAAATTCAAACAATTACGAAATAAAAGAAAAACAACGATCTTTCCAGATTTTAATTGTAAGGATTTATCTTATGATAATATAAATTCAGTGACTGACAAATTAAAGGACCTTCTTTATTGTATTCTTATTGATTGGAATTTTCAGTTCTATTCATTACTGTTTTTTTATAATACTCGTAATGATTATATTTCTAACATTTAGTAAGATACTTATCATAATTATTTTGATGGTACAAAATACAAAAAAAATTGTTTAGGTATTATTAAATAGTAAGTAAATTTACGTTTCTTCACACTTAGTTATTAATTAACTGTGCATTATAACCAAAGTTATTGTGAAAATCTTTACCACTTAACTTATTGTCTCTTTATGATCGTGGTCGATTCCTACCGGTCTTGACGTGATGGTTTCTATCATATCTTAGCACGCCATATAATAAACATTAAAAAAACCGGTTGAATAGTTTCGGAGTGCAATGTGAGTAATACTTTGTTGTTTGTTGCACAAGCATTAGGTAAACCCAACAACAACAAGCGCGGGTAACGCACCGGGATAAATTTAGTCTAAAAAAAGTAGCGTTAGTAAGTCCTTATATCATTACATATTGCTAGTGAAAGTCCCGTCAAAATCGGTTTAGCCGTTTCAGACATTAGCCGTAACGAAAAGACACATAGAAAAACATTTAAAAAAAATATTTTTATAAGTACCGTATAAGTAAAAAGTTGCTAATTTGATATTACACAGATACACTTCAATTTTATTTACTTGTAGAGAATAAGATATGTAAGATTCATTTTGTGTGTAAGTACCAGCCTCATCTACTAACAAAATCTTTATACCTATTCATTAATAAACTTTAAAGCTTCTTCTACTAATGGATCATATAAATATACCTATTACTGAACAAGTTAAATATAAATTTGTTAAAACGCGTGTCATAAAGAAAAAGTTTTACATATAATTTCGTATTAAGTACAAACCAAGTACATTACAGTACCTGTTACTTTTGAAATATTAAAACATTTTCTTTGATACACACTTGTAACAAGTTGAAGAATTTTATGCACGAAATAAGTCTTCAATAAAGAATTTGGACTTTTGGTATTTCAGCGTATAAACAGTCTGTATTTGAATCTTGTCACTAACTGACTCTTCGGTGAATTTAATAAATATTTATTTTACATATTTCATGTATATATATATATATATATATATATATATATATGTATACTTATATGTATATATATACATACATATTTGAGTGATTTAGGATATAGAAATTCTTCGAGATTTTCAGAAAACTTATGAACTTGCCATTTCAATCAATATAACTACTATATTTCCATAAATCTATGTAGGGTGCACTAATTCAACGTATTATTTTCATAAGTTATATTCAATTTTAATTCAAAATTTTCATTTACCTATATAATATATAATAGATAAGGGTCACCTTATCTGTTCCTGATTGGAAGTGACTAAGTACTGTCGTCGTCGTGATCGAGGTGTCCTAACCCCCTGACCAAGATGCCATTTTACAAATGTTAACGTTATTATAAGACTTATAAATAAATGAAATGACATCATGGTTAAAAAATGTTAGCAAATAAAATACAAAAATATAGCGTTATCGATTGTATGAGGAGAATTGACGCCAAACACTTCAATTTTGGCTTAGAGACAAAAACGCGTTGGCAGGTTTGAGGTTGGAGTACGCTCCAATTTTCCCGGCAACTAGCGAACAAAGTTCGGGTTTGTTTGTTTACTTTCCCGGCTGTTCATCCTTAACCTCTTGATTGGGCCATTGTACGTGTTTGTCGTCTTCTTATTCCAACCATCGAAGATCATCCCAGAAGCTCAGCAGCCTTTTCAGGTCACTACATGTTTCCGGGATTGATGCTGATTGAAGGATATCTACCCGTTGCTATGCCACACTTCTACAGTTTATGAGAACGTGCTGCGGCACTTCTACTACCTCCATGCATCCCTTGCACTGGTTGTCTGTTGCACCTAGAGTAAATAGGTGCTTGTTTAGGGGACAATGCTCAATTAAGATACCTATGATCTTCCTGAGATCATCCCTTTTCAGTCCGATCAGGCTGCGGGCTAGTCTTTTTGATGCAACCTGAAATGTACTTTATGTTTGCGCAAGCAAAGGATGCAAACACTTTGGCTTTATGTTTTTCGTTGGTATTAGTGCGCAGCCCTGTTTTGAATTGGACTTGGGGTTAGGATAGTTCTGGTTCCGGTCACCAAACTACTGTCTCTGATCCTGTTTTGGCCGATTCATCTGCAGCTTCGTTACCCATTGAGTTACTATGAATGTTTATCCATTGCAGGGTATTTTTTTGTGGTTGTGGTGGACTGGAGGCTGTCATAACATACTTTGATAAGGGCTGGCGTCATGTTTTTGTTTTGCAGGGCTTGAAATACGGATGCACTGTGAGAGACAACTTTGATATTTGAGTCTCTAACACCTCTGGCTGCAACTGATTGTTGTTTTGCCAACACATTCTGCTTGGAAGATTATGTTTAACTTGTCTAGAGTAGTTGATATCTTGATATTAAACTGGCTCGAGATAATGTCAGCTCCGGTACCCTTTTGCGTTTTGGAGCCGTCTGTAAATATCCTGACTTCACCGATGCCAGACCCATCTCTTGCTTCTGCAATTAATTAGATATAATAACTTCGATCGAAAATGTGTTGTTATGGAGTCTTTCCGTGTATGCCTCGAGGAGTGGAATTTCCGTAAGGATCTACTGCTGAACTTTCGAGGGTGTTGCCTCTGTGATCATCTTCCACAGTTCGTTTGATCTTAGTCTTAGTACTGATTCGTAAATAATGGAGGGTCTAATAATTGCAAAGTATGATCTTTGGGTTAACATCCTATCTTTTACAGGTGTACAGGCCTTTTTTATCTTTGCTTCGGTGTGACTCATTTAGTTTAATTTGTTATCAAGCATAACGTTCAGATATTTTACTTGAGTGGGCAGGGAGAGCTTAGTGTTGAATAAATTTGTTGGCTGTAATTCTGGTTACTTCTTTTTGTTAATGAAGTTTTGTTTTTTTCAAATTTATAGTTTAGGTTTATATGAAGTTAATAAATAGTGAAGAGATAGTATATATCGTAATGTTATCTAGAAGTTTATGACATTCATTAAATATACACATTGCAGCAAGAACTCTTAATCTGTTAAATTAATGAAAATGGTTATAAGCACCTAGCACAATAATAATAATTACTGAGATTACTCCAGTGCAAAATATCTAATTCTCGAAAAAGCTTCATAAAATTTATTTATTTAACCTAAAATTTGTTTGTTTTAAAGTGTATTTTGGTTTATACCAATAGTTTATATTCTAATACATAATACTTTATAGTCTAAATTGAAATTGTGGTTATTTTCGTGAAGATGCCGCGCAAATTGCTTTTGTGAGTGCAGTTCGCTGTCTGTCCCTCAGGAAATATTAGAAAAGTGGAACTTAGTCTACGTCATAAATACTGTACGTCTCATACAGTAGGTTTAACCACCTGTGGTAGAGCCATGAAAATCGTACGTGTTTAGTTTACTCGCCAGAGCTAAAAACCTTTCCAGACAGTTTAATATCTTGAAAAAATAAACCTGTATTAAATGGTAAGTATCGCCTAACAGCTCGACGACTGAATTGTTAAAGCTTTTTTTTGTTGTTTTAAGATAGCTCCAGTATTAGGAACATTCCTGTGCCTCGGGAGACTTGAGCGCCAATATCACCCATTCTAAGAATAACCATTTGTCGATTGTCAATCACACAGTGTTGCCCTAAGTAGAATTTGAATCCATAAGAGTTCATGCAATATAAAACGGTGAAGTAAAAGCTGAAACCACTTAGCCATTCGTTGTTAACAACATTAATCATAGAATGATTAGCCACATTGAAATCTACTGTGCAGGATAGGTAAAAGACGTTACCGAAACCCCAGTAGGGCAGAGCTATGCATAATATATACGCTATAGTCACGTCAATACGCAATTCAATAACCTAAAAAACCCTGACAGTATTTTGATGATAGCAAAGTATTCCAGCAAAAATAAACTAATTAACGAACATTTCGGAACATTTCAGTTTTATAAATCTCACGGGACAGATCATTACGTTTAGGTAAATAAACAAATGGGTCAAATATTTGAACTGTTAATGAATTCTCGTTTACTTTATTTTGCTACGAGAAGGAACAGACTGAAATGTAATCAAGTGAAATGAAATAAAAATAACAAAATTAAGCTAATGAGGAAATATCCTTAAGGAATATGACCTCAACTCTTTTTGTTTCGAAATTTACAACCTTATAACACACTATGAGGACCAACTAGGCATACCCTGTTTCGAAGAACTCTTTTATTATTTCATAATGTTTACATTGACTTATTTTGAGACAAAGGGTACCTATACCAAAGAACATAATTTTACAAGTCAATTTGAAAATATTAAGAATGTAGAATAGTTTGTTTATTTGCTTCAACATATTCATTAGATTTTGTTTTAATTATTGAGAAAAAATATTTTAATGTTAGATAGCTTATTATCGAAGAAATTAAGGTTACATACATATACATATACCATCCGCTATGACCTTTATAATGAAATATTATAATGAAATGAAAAATGTTGCAAAAATGGGGAGAACTCATTCATCTTGTCTTTCGTATATATGAATATTCATATGTAAGCACATTTTTTTATTTTGTATTGGTCTGTCAAAGTGACTCTCATGGAAAGTAAAAGCAGTGAGGCTTCTGCATCATTGGGCCTCCATTTTCACTCACCATGAAACACGACAGTACGAATGCTGTTATTTTAGTTTAGTCTTCTGTAGAAGACCTGCAGACAGAAGACAGAAGTATTTCCGGCCGGGTCGCTCGTGCTGAGATCAGCGTGGCACTCGCGTCAGTTTTACCTTTACTACGTATTAAAAAATAAAGATTATATGTTATACGTCTACATATCGTAGTTATGTAATACGATTACAGCATAGCTGATACAGATATTAAGAGTGCTTTCACATTGAACTAACAGTTGCAATATATTATTAAGATCCGAGTAAATCCTGCCTGAATCATATTTGTTCTAATTTACATATTAAACTTCTAAACCCTCTCCGTGGGACCGTAAGTTGATATTTATCTAACCAATTACTTTCCTTCGTAGTATCAAATCTGTTTCGGAATCTACGGAACCCGCAATCTGGTATAGCTGAAAGAATTAATTATCCTTTTAAGTTAGAATGTGGGTTGGCTGAATGTTTATCTTTGGCTGAAGAGTTTTTCCATTAGATTGTTAAATAAAATAATTTATTACGGCATTCAGGTAGGTTTGCTATTTGATGGTGGGTGTTTGTAGTAAATGTAATAATGTATGATTGTAATATTAATAATAAATAATAAAACATAAACAAAACAAACCTCTTTAGAATTATTTATTAATTAAACGCAATATATGAACAACATTTCCTTTACGTTGATGTAACATGTCTATGCAATACACATCTCTGGAAATAAATTGTATTAAATGAGAGAACATATATTTTAAATTACAAAAGAGTTATATTGGACGCAGTAATGACACGCTTTAAATTTAAGCTAGTGACTGCTCAGTGATCGAAATTTGGTGTTCTTTGTTTCACGCATGTTTGTAAAGTTTCCCACGACGCAAGATGTATGTTCCTAATGCAAGAGTTGATTTTTTAAGATGATAAGAAATTATTTTTATATTATTATATACTTTTCCATTTTTACATTAACTCTGTCGAATTTCGTACTCTTCCGTGAACATGATTTTCGAAAAATGGTGTACAAAGTATTTTCTTCACGTATTATTTTTTCTATGGATCTGTTAAGCCTTTTGAAAATCATTAAGATAATGTATGTCAGTTATATATTACCAAACTCGTTAATAATTTTTGGTGAATTATAAACTTTGAAAAAAAAAATGATTAGGTATTCACAATGTAATTTCTTTCGTGAAGACACATAACCATCGTTTTTGATTTGTTTATTGTTAAAGGACCAAGTAAAACAAGATGATTATTGTCATATTTTACCACATAAATAATAAAACATATTGCTAATAAATCTGCCGTCTTCATCTACGATATATATTGTTTCAGACGCTGATATAAACGAGTTTAGTATTGCCTTGTTCCAGCAATATTTGTGTAACAATACAGTGATCTAATATTACATTTCGTATTATGCTTTTAACTGGCTCCGAAAATAAACCTTACATTTACACTGTGTATTTGTATCACGTTGCTGTTTAAAATATTTGAATATGTATTATGCATGCTGGGTTGAAATAAGATTTACAAAAATATTAGTTTAATAAGAAAATTGTGCGAATTTACTATATAATATGGAAGATACAATATATTATATTAAAACTTATATAGGTGGGGTTTAAAGTCTGTGGCAGTCTGTGTTTGGAGCGTCAAAGCAGACAGACATTTGACGTTAAGAGGCTGCTGCTGTTTATTAACACCTACTTTAGGAGATCGTATTTGTTTTTGCGAAAGACGGTCCCCATTTCATGTCATCCACATTTTTTATATTTTTTATCATTAATTCCATCACGACGAAGACTTGAAGACTCGAAGACTTAGAATTGAAGACTTGAAATACTTGACATTGGCAGAAATAGCTGATCCGGCTGATTGCCATTCATCAAAAGAAGGACACCTACTTTACAAGAATCCCATTTTTTTTTGTATTTCTTTAGATTATATTCCATGTTAGCAACAACAATTTTATTAATAAAAATATAGCTCGATTAGACGCTTTCTATTGCGCTGAGTGTTGTCGGTTTGGCCCTACATGCGAACAACATTTGTGAATCAAGGTGTTGTTCTGAGTCTAGGAGTTCTTTATGTCTGTTTCATATGTTTGTAAAGTCACCCTAACATTGGAGTTTTCTTTGCAAAAAAATAAATTGCTAATATACCGTCATGATATAGTAGTATAATATTTTGTGTATTGACATTGTTAAATTTGCAACAATTACTAATAAAATATAGAAATGGAGGATCACAAATGGAGGATCCTCCGGCCAGGTGAGGTGATCATGCCTGGCGAGCCACTGCCCAACGGTTGATGTTGGGAAGTTGTATATATGTAAATCGGCACGAGAACTCCTATTGCGTGATTTAGGAATGGTAGTTTCTTCGTACACTACGTTACTCCGTAGTTTAGTGTATCTTCGGTAGATGGCGTTGTCATATGTTTATGTTGCCGCTGTATGTGGAAGTCGCCACAGAAATTTATGAAAAACTCTTAAGAAGTTTAAGAAAAACTGATTTTCAAATTTAATTTCAATGTTAAGGTTGGTATACACTAAACTAATTTAAAAGAAAATCTGTTAGCAGCTGTGCGGGTGTGCTTGCCACTAATGTAATATAATACTGGTTGCTCCGAGCCATCTGCTAGTTGCTGTCTGATCGAAGAACGTTGGACGACATCCAAATCCTATTAGACACCAATATTGCACAGACACGTTAGCTGGTGGATTGCAAAATGTTTTGGTCAAAACATAAGTTAAACGTTTCCGATTTAGGGTCTACGTACGAGGTACATAAATCGGCTATATTTCAATGTAACAGTTAAGTATGATAACTGAACTCAAAATCTTAACTACTACTAACTGAAATTATTAGAAGCTCGAAGAAGTAAATGACAAGTTGTGAAATGATTGACTGTCAGGAAAAAACCCCAAATCGCACTTGGCCTGCGTGGGGACGTATAGCCCAAACCTCGGGTCTCCTCTGCCCAGTAGCAGGATATTATGGGTTGTTGATGATGATGTTGATGTATATGATATACATAAATTTTTAAATCTACCTACAAGCCTCTACAAGTTAACTTATATTTTTAAAATGTTACAGTACAAAGTACATCGTAAAAAATGCTTAAAACAAGTAAGAATGGTTTTTGCTGCAAGCGAGCGAGCAAGCGAAATTTAACTTTGTGCGAACATTTCGCACAAAGTTAAATTTATTTAAAGTGTGAAGAACATGAAATATTCGAGGTTAGCAGTCCTGACGTTTCGTTAACTTACTTCTCTAATGAAGTATTTAAAAAATTCCAGTAGATTCTCGCTGCATCAACTCTCGTTTGATAGTTGATTTCATTTCATTCGGAATATAAGCAGCTTATTCGTAGATTTATATGATTTTAGGGCTTATTTTTACATTTTTTGCATAATATTTAATTCGTTTTTTCATGTAATAAGGGGCAAACGAGCCGACGTATCGCCTGATAGTAAGCGAATACCACAGTCCATACACACCCGCAACACCACAGGCGTCACAAGTGTGTTGCCGACTTGTGGGGGATGGAGGGAGGAGGGGAGGTTGGTATATGGGTCTCTGGTTTCTTCACTCACTCGATGAGACAAGGCTCAAGAGCTGTTTCGCACCGGTTTTTTGTGAGATCGTGATATCATTCCGGTCAAACTGGCCCGTTTATGCCGATATAGGCCTCCCTCAAGGAACACCATAAAGCTAGATTTAAAGTATACTAGAAGGGACAAACTTAAGATTGATAAGACCATTACCTTGGATGAGAGTAGTCAGAACAGATCAATTTACTAATGCTACTCCGTTATGGGCAAAGGAACAATATTTTTAAGGTCCTTTTAGTTATTATCGTTGCTGCTTGGAAGGTTACATTTCATATAGTTATTTTTTCTTCTAAAACAATAATTAAGTTATCCTCGTATAGTATAAATACTATCTTAATTTTCATAATAACCTATCACTTACAAAGAGAATGTTGTGTAAAGATTCATTTTAACAATTTGAAGAAAAAAAGATAATATTATCCAAAATGTGTATATATCGTTTTGTTTTGCTTTTGTGTGTACTCTGCCTTAGTTATATCATCAAATAAATGTTACTTTTAGTTGTCAAAGTAGTAAAGGTGATAAATGAAGATTTTATTGCAAGCCTTTGCAATTGGATACAGAACTTTGTAGCTTTAAAACTTTGTAGCCATCGCAGTTGTAAAGAACATCATTATCTTTCTGTTTTTATTTGTATTAATAAGTTTTGCTGGTGGCTTAACTCTCGTTAAAGATATTTTCCGAACATTTTTCTTAGAAAAGGTACTCTGTCTTCTTATACGACTCGTACAACGTTTATATAGAATTTCGCGGAGCTTATTTCAACAGTACAGGTTTGAAAACGTACCAAACTTATATCAGAATTTATAATATTTCACCAGCATGTGGATTTACTGTTAATAACTAAATACGGCTTATAAAAAATGTAATATATGCGGGGGATTTTACAAACACACATGAAATGGACAATTGTATTGATTTTTTTTTTGAAAACGTCATTGTTGGGGCGGTAATTTATTCATAATCTTTGTTGACCTAGTTCTATAATAAATATACATCTTGGAATACATTGTAAGTTAAGATAAGTTAGTTAAGTTAAAGAGTTATATTACACTAATTTGTTTTTATTCAAGTAACTTTACGTAGTCTGTCTTATTTTACGAACTTCTTACTGTCTAGACGATTTCTAGATAAAGAGAAATTATTTCGTTAAACTTTGAAGCTATACTGTTAACTAAGCTTCTATCCATATGTATTCTTCAGATAAGATAGTTTATGGGATTATTAGTTTATGGAATTCATTGACTTAAATATTAAGTGTAAGATAACATAAATAAACATGTAAGATTCGTAGCAATGAAAGCATCAACCACATTTTTTTTATTTATTTGCCTTTATTGTATATACATAATAAAAAATGGTACAACAGGAACAGTCACAAAGTATGTATAATAATTGGCGGTCTTATCGCCCTCGGCGATTTCTTCCAGACAACCATAACACGGATATGAGTGTTTCAAAAATTTAGGGTAGCTTACATACAGGCAACACATAAAACAGACAAAAAGAAATAGTAGCGATCCAAATACAAATGTTATACACTATTCATATTAGACAAATTGTAAAAAAATTGTACTCTAAACATAATATTTTTAGAGTAATTTTTTTTTATTCCACCGTCTGTATTACCAAAGTAAAAAGTTTGAAAGATAATTTAAAAAAAACTTCATGTTTATTTATTAGATTTACGCTTGCGGTCGGTGTTTTATTCTCAATAATGATTTCCGGTAGAAATGATCTATGTATATTAACAATTAAAATACATTGAGGGATACAAACGTGAGTAAAGTAATTTTATAAACACAATTGAATTGCTGTGTTAGTGGTTCTAGAACTTAAGAACGGCTAAACCAATATGGCTTAACTGTATATCGATATATTTTTAAGAGTATAGTTGACTTGAAAATTTTAAAATTTATATTTGATTACTGTCTTTACATATTTATTGTGCTTTCCTTTTTTGCTCGTTTTTGTTCAATATTGATAACGGCAACAGGTAGACCCTTGAAATGTATAGATAACGGTACGGAATCTTTTCTGCGCGGGTTTGATTTGCACTTGACAGTTTTTCATTTTAGCCGTTTTGTTATTGGTGTAAAAAGAAAGTGTTAGAAATATAGAAAAATGGATAAAGTCACCTGATCGTATATAACTGCCTCATCGGTACAGTGATATCGAATATGACATGCTGTGTGCATGAGGTCTCGGGTCCGATTCCCGGGTCGGAGCAAATGTTTGCATGATCTGCATATATTTATGTCTAATATGTATATAGCGTTTTATGTTAGATGTCCGAAAATTGTATTTATTATTTACTCAATATACAACTACTCAACAAAATATGTCATGTTAAAATGAAACACGTTAAAGCGACGTGATATTTAAACAACAATTTAAAATCAAACAAATATGCATAAAACTAGCTCAAAGCAACATAGCTATGCCAACTCATTTAGTAAACAGTGAACAGCCTCATTAAGCCCGATACAGCGCAACACTAATTAATTTATTCCTAGGTTTCGAAAACGCCTCTGGTTTAAGTAGTTCAGCAAATTTTATGGGATCTGAGACTTAAATTGCGTAATAGAGATGTAGTTAGAGCAATGAGATAGTTATATTTTCTCTATCAATTACGGAAATATAAAAAACAAGAAAAAGAAAAAGCAAACCTAAAAACTTTGATAAGTTTTATATAGCCTATGTTACGCCGTCTAATATTACAAATCTATAAGACACCTTATTCATTAAAATCAGTTTAGTTGTGTAGACTCTGCGACGGAACACACATAGATTGAAAAAACTGTTACCTTTCCTTTTGGCTTCGCAGTTGATGGGCAAGGAAATAAAGCCTCGCTGATTTCGGCACGGTAAGACTGGCTCGACCGGGGAGGCACTACCCTCGTATAGAAGATCAACGTAAAATGACAGCTGTCGTCCTGTCGTGCTTCGTTGATGAGTGCGACACCGGAGGCCCAATGATGCAGAAGCATTACTAGGCCGCCATGAGTCACCATGCTGCAGTATTGTATTTTTTTTATTAAATAGGGGACAAACGAGCAGACGTATCGCCTGATGGTAGGCGATCATGGCGACCACCACCCAAGGACACCAGAGCCGTCACAAGTGCGTTGTCGGGCTTTTAAGATGGAGTACGCTCTTTTCTCGAAGGTCGTATTGAAATGTGTGCATTCGCAATGAGTATGGCGAACACCACTCTTGGATTCTGCTTATGCTTTTTATCAGGCAGAGAAGAGTCATTTTGGCAGGCTGATATGTAACAAAGGAAATTATGAGAATAATTCTTCAGCGCTCTCCATAACACCAGTGATAGATACAATAGTAATTTTTTGACTACTGTTTCTGCAATCATTAAAACTAGTGTGCGCCCGTTGGTAGAAATTCAACCACATTTGTTTTTACATTTTTAGCTTTCTACACTCCTCCTTATTGCAGAAAAATTATTGAAAAAAACCGACCGCGTCAATATCTGTCATCTTTATTAAATTCAGTTTTTTTTTAAATAAAACATATAAGTTACATATATTCGTAAAACCGTTAAAAATTATTAGTTTTGATACCACATTCAATGTATTTTGAAAACATTTTTGGTTGAGATTACTTTTTGGCGCCAAATATCTGTGATTTTCTTTTATTTTCAATTTTGTACCCTGTGTCACTCTCACGGCTAAGACGAATATATTAACACAACTAACATAAAAGTACGACAAGCAGTTTAGGCTCTAAGGCGTGCTAAAGAAATATACATTCATGCATAAACTCGAAAAACATAACCCCCCTTCTTTCGCAGTCAGGTACAAATTCAACTGTGCCAAATTTCCTACTCCTCAGTGCGCATATTTTTTTTGTAAAAAGGGGCACAAAGTTTTTCCATCACCTATTCTCCAACGGTCGTCATTGTTTTGTTTTGAGGGCGGACTTGGGTTGAGGGACACAAAGATTCTAATATTCATTTATTATATAACCAATAAGGTTCCTGATCTTTTTCGTCATGATTTACTAAATTTTTCTTTTAACGTGCAAGGGAAAGAAGGTAGATTACAAAGAAAAAAGTTTCTTTTCATTATAGGTAAAAAAAAATCATTCAATGAAATCTAAGTAATAAATTTAGTTAAGTCAACACAAAAGTATCAGAATCAACTGGATTGGAATAAACATCTGTTTAATTACATTGTCTATTAAAACAAAAAATTACTTTAAAAAAATCGTTCGACTGGTGAATACCCATTTTGCTCATTAATTTAATAGTGCGTATAACTTTGAATAACCATTCATTCATTATGTAAGACCATTAGACTATCACATTTTGACTAAAGAAAACAGTTTTTTCTACTTAGAATATTATAGTAACTTTTATATTGAAGAAATTAAAGTTCAAAGCCGATATGAAACTAAAATTCTTGAACTTCCAGAACGTATAAGTCCAACACAGTAGACCAATAAAGTGTTATAACACGAGGTGTTTAAAAACAGTGAAAAAAAACAACGCATCGTAACGAAATTTCCAGTCTGTGCCTCGGATGTTTTCCACCATCGAACACGAAGGTAGAAATACTTGCTCCAGTATTATTAAACTCTAGTTTAAAAATAAAAGATTGCATACACATTGCTCCTTTCGAAATACATTCATTGATCATAATTTTATCTTTATATGGAAATGGGCATAGTGTTTTTAGTATAGTATTGCTAATAGACCTTGCTGAAAATTGCGAACTTATTGATCATACTTTAAAACTCCAACAAGAAATTAAATTAGGAGAAGCCTAATATTATAGGTTTTAAATGAGGCCTTTGTTTAGCATTGAATAGCAAACGGCAATAGGTTTAGTGAAAAAATTAAGAAAGTACGCGATCTACTACGGAATCAATTAGCAGAACAGTCACATTGATAATACTCGACTGAGTCATTATGACAGCAACTGGATGCGAGATGCCGAGGATGTAACCAAGTGGCGTGCAATTGTAGAGGGCTTTGACCAGCAGTATACAGCGGTAGGCCGATGATGTTGAGTAATTACATTTTTTTTTATTTATGTATTGTGTATATATGTGTTAAGAAATTATCACACCATATATGACCCATGGCGTTCCTCGAAGCTACCGCTTGCACCGCCGTAGCTGCTTTATTTCGCAAGACCTTCCGAACATCCAGCGCTACCGAGAATTATATCGTAGGGACCAACTTATGATTCACCGATTGCATTATATCGTTCGAATTCATTCAATTATAATTTAGACTATAAAGATTCACTTTTTGTTCTGACATCGCCTTTAGGAATAATTAATTGTAATACTTAATTAATCAATTAAACGTTTAAATTAACTCGTTTGGGTTTTCCTTTGCTTCCTCAACGGCAGCCCTACGTATTTTATGTAGTATTTATTAGTATCGGCATGCGAGAATTTCAGGCAGAAAATAATCAACCTAAGTTTATACAATATCCAAGACCTCCGGTAATTTCAGATCGCCGTATAGCTCCTTATTTGTGGTAATCTGAAGAATATAACATCGTTATTCACATTTATCTAAGATATCATGCTTTAAATTACAGTCATTACATTTCAGATATCGTATATGCCATATTGTGACCAATTTTATTATAACAACGAAAGAAACACATATAAACATAATTATTCTAGTTCTTTCACTTTCAGATATATGTCCAGATATATATGTTTTCCAGTTTTTGTAACTTCTTTATATAAATTTACTTTTCACATCTCACGCCCAAAAGTTTTCATCCCAAACTTGCACTATGTTGACCAGACTACTTTATTAGTTATCAAGTCAAAATACTTATACGTCTTAATACATACAATTTATCGAAAAATTTTACCCAGACACAGAATAAGATCGTTCTTATCATAGGATATTGTTAGTCCTGGGAATC
The DNA here is from genome assembly GCA_003709505.1 of Hyphantria cunea. Classification (NCBI taxonomy): domain Eukaryota; kingdom Metazoa; phylum Arthropoda; class Insecta; order Lepidoptera; family Erebidae; genus Hyphantria; species Hyphantria cunea. Next base: position 358,429 of record PKRV01000203.1, on the reverse strand, counting down.
GAACTCCCATCCTCAAGCATACAATTTTATAAAAATACTGCAAAAGAGATATCAAAACCAAAAAATAAAGTAACCAGTAATTCTACTAGAATTTATACTATTTAAACATTTATCTTTGTTAAACAATACTCAATAAAGGTTCAAAAATTCATTGTGGTTTTAAAAAGGTTCCTTTTCTAGAACTGAAAGCTACTTATTAAATTGTTATCATTCCGAGGCTGTGGACCTCTTTTGAGCGAATGTTTCTCGCCTTTCCTTAGTCTCGAGAGATTGACTTGTTGTCAACTTTTCTTTGTAAATATTTGTACGAAATTTCGTTCATATTTCCGTGAGTTTATTATATTTTTTTTTGACTGCCTCGGTGGCGTTGTGGTGGCGTACGCGACTGCTGTCCATGAGGTCTCGGGTTCGGATCCTGATTCGGACCAAATAATTGTATGATCTGCAAATATTTGTTTCGGAGTTTGGGTGTTTCCTATGTATAATATGTACGTATTTACAAAAAAAATGTATTTTTGTATTCATATCAGATGTCTAGTACCCATAATACAAGCTCTGCTTAGTTTGGGATTAGATGGCGATGTGTGTTAGATGTCCGAAATATTTATTATTTATCATTAAATATTTATTTATTATGTTATTAGCAGCACTGTACCATGCTCCGTACATAAATCCCACTTCATCATTTGATTATCATCAACTGGCTTCACAGTCCACTGCTTCATATAGGTCTAACTATAGAAATGTGGTTTTGACCTACTACTACTTATCATTATGGATAATTTACACAGCACCATTCATCATCAGCCTACCGCATTCCACGGCTGGTGGCCATATAGGCCAATAGCACGCCACTTGATTGGATCTTCAGCTTCTCGCATGCAACTCCTGCCAGCCGTCTTGCATAGATCATGACTCTACCTGGCCTGTGGACGGCCTACACTACGTTAGCCGAGACTCAAGAACCCATTTACCCCAACGGTTCAATTCTGTGGCTAATATTTTTTCCTAATATCGCCCACTGCAATTTTAGCTTGCTAATCCTATGGGCTACGTCGATGACCCTGGTTCTTAACCGAATCACCTCATTCCTGATGCGATCCCTCAGAGAAACGGTAAGTATAGCCCCCTCCATAGCACGCTGAGCGACTTTGAACTTGTGGACCAGTCGTGCCGTAACTGTCCAAATTTTGGCTCAATATGTCATGATTGGTAAGGCGCACTGGTTGTAGACTTTCTTCTTTAGGCACTGTGGGATCAACGATAAAACACAGCATTGAATTATTTTAAAATAAAGCCAAAGGCAAAGTACTGCCTAGCTCTCGATTTGCAGGAGTCTAACTGTGGTAGTAGGCAGCTATCAGCTACTGTGTAATCATATTCATACTAATATTATAAATGCAAAAGTAACTCTGTGTGTCTATTTGTCTGTAAGGGTTTTGAGCCTTAACTGCCGTACCGATTTCAATTAAATATGGCATGGAGATACTTTGATGCTTGAGAAGGGTTTACTATTTACCTCGATAACCGACATACGGGTGAGTAGAGCCGTGGACAAAATTTAGTATTTTATAAATAGAAAATAACACTTGTTATATCCCACACCTATACTAAACCATAATCAAAAAACTTTATTTTATTTGAAAGAAATATTTTTCTAATTAGAAAAATAAACAAAATACTTGATACAAAATCTTGAAAGATTTTGTTTGTCCTATAGTTTTCACTAGAACTTGGCTAGAGTGTGATTGGTGACTTCAATTCGATTTCGAAACTTTCGACTTAACACGCTTATTTAAGTTTCCAATAAAAATAAATAAATAAATAATACCCTGTTATTTTCTATTTTACGTCTGCTTAAAACCATATATTGTCCTTGTGTATGTCAGAATAAATAATTTGCTTTCTTTCTTTCTTTGTTTCTTTCTTTCTTTCTTTCAATAAGAAAATAAGGCTAAATAGTGAAGGAAAGATAAATAAATTAATAATTAAGATATCTAAACAATGCCGTCTAGTTAAATCTAGTTCTAGTTAAATACATATAAACTTTTGTTCTTTAAATACATCATCAACAACCCATAATGTCCTACTGCAGGGCTCGGGTCTCCTTTGAAGATAGGGTTAAAGCCATGCGTCTCCACGCTGGGCAAGTACGGGTTGGGGACTGGCAAGACAACGTTGTGGCTACGTAACCTTACCGTTGGTTGTTTTTAAGCCGCCCAAAGGCCTCCAACTAAGCTTCACGGCTGTCATCCTATGATAACAATATGCCACCAGCGGTCACCCATCCAGGTACTAACCGCGGCGTCGTTGCTTACCCTCGGTGTTGTTTCTAATCACCGAGTGCAACTAGGCTATGAACGCATCTATAAATACATACATATTATATAATAAAAGTAAATGCAGATCATACAAACATTTGTCGTATGATCGAATCCGAGACTTCAAGCAGAGCAGTCGCATATACTACCACTGCGCCACAGATGCAAATATAATACGTTTTTTACCACGATAACCGACATACGAGTATACACGTGGACGAGCAAATGCTTATAGTAGCAATAACTTCGTATATCTCACACACGGCGCGGTCTGCTTCCAAACTATGCAGAACTTGAACTATAGTAACCAGGCTACTAATGAACTGACTAAAAGATTTTTGAATAAATAAACATTAAGATAAGAATATAGATGACTTACATTTAGACCAAGAACAAATGATTGTATTCATAACACAATTATTAGTCCTAGGTATAATTTAAAAGCTTAGTAAAGCTTAATCTATCAAATTTTTATACAGTTTTAAATTTTCTATACAGTTACGAAACTCACAAATGTAATAAATCTCAATGAAGATAACCTCAACTCTCTTGCGGCTATTAAGCATCTTATTTCAAAACTTATGAAAACTCTGTGCACGGTGGGAGGCACAGACTATAAATAACGTACCGTTTTCAGTTGTTGAGTGTAATGACACGTGATTCATATTAACATTAAATGTTCTAATTAAATAACATTACATTTGAATTCTCATATTAATATTTACTAACATACACACGTAGTATACACTGACATACTTATCCATATCTAAAATAACTTTTTTATTAAACTTGTGTATGTAGCTAATATATATGATATTATACGTTGATTTTTTAATAACCAAAATCACAAAAGGTTCTGTACCGATTTAGCTCCAATATAGATAAGATCTCCAAAATGCTTGTAATATAGTTTTTGTGTGTATTTTTTATCTTTCATTTTTCATAAAAGTAACTATTATGTATAAAAAATAAATAAAAAGCCTTTATTGTTGATCTTATTTTTTAAATGACCAAAGTTTTGTAAGTATACCTAAAAACTTATTACTACTATCAAAATTGACTAAATAATGTACTACATAAACTATTTTATTATTTAATTCAAGTTTTACTATGTTTTGTTTTGTTATAATTTGGCAAACGGTAGTTACTCCTCAACTTGCCTTGCAACAAAAACCTCCTCGCCATTCTACCCCAAATCTCACCAAAGCGTGGCTGGATGGGCTGGAGAGTTAGTATTAATATTTCTAAGCTTTTGATACCCAGCCATTTGTTACCCCACTATAGCTCAAGCGACTGGCTCGATGTTGCAATTGATAAATCTATCCCCAGAGTACCATCGCGAAGGCAGAGGAGAACATATTAACTCACTTTTTGCTCACAGCTGGTGTGGGAATAAAAATGTAAAAAAAATCCTGTTTATCGAAGTTCGTGTCATTTGAAAGCTGACATTAATTTTCAATGAAAATCGGATTAAAAATGATATAAACCACAGAGGCTTAAACTTATTTAAGAAGGAATAAATTCATGAAGACTTATTAGTTGGAAACCGCACAGTCCATCACAGTCCAATTGTAAAAAAATACAGGGTTAAATTGTGACAGTCTAAGTAAAATGGTAATGAACTTGAATTTAAAGAGTATTCTTCAGTAGTTGAGAGAAGATATTAGTTTAATTCACAAAATTCCTCACTTTACGGTATGGTACTTACGACATATATTCCTCAAAGTCTTCTCTTTTGTTAGCCAGACCGGAGTGTACCACGGCCTCACTGTAAACCGGTGTGTATTTCACCAAGTGAGTGAGGATACTGGAGGGCCATGATCCCCCAAAAGCCAGGAACTCACTTGTGACGCCTCTGATGCAGGTGTCTATGGGCGGAAGTAATGACTTACGATCAGTTGATGCGTATGCTCGTTCACCCTCTATCCCATAAAAAAAGCTAGAACGTTATATAATGATACGAAGCATATAACGTAGTCTCCTCTATAAAAGTCCTTATATTATCGAAAAATCAATTGTAGCATTTAAAATCAATTAAGAATCAATCCCATGTAAATACTACACGCGTCATTTATTTAACCCGTTCGATAATTCTTAATAATACTCCAATTCACACTATATCACTTGTGCAGTCCAATTAATTCGAACAATAGCGTATCGCAGAGTTAAAAATTAATAGCATTGTGTAAATTCAATTGAATCAATGCGAATCGCAAATCAAATATCAGATTATAGACTCGGGCGAACTCCACAAAGTTTACGAAAACACTTCAGAAATTCAAAGCGCAAATTTAATTCAAACAGTTGACACTGAAGTTGGAAGTCTGTTTAACTACTTTGGTCCTTGACGTCAGATCCAGTCTCCGTAATTATGTACTGTTGTTTTAATAACAATATTTTTTTTTTATTATCAGATACAGTCCATAGTAAGTTTATATAATAACGTATAAGTTGAGTATTTTTTTGCGTGAAAGAGTAATTCACATTCACACCACCTCACTAATTATCGAATTTATAAATTTGGAAGGATATTATAATGATTATTCATTTAATCCAGATGTTTTTGTCTTTTTTCAAGTAATTTACTAGACAACATACAGCTTTATTGACACTCAGAGCCATGCTTCGGCACGAATGGGCATGATACCGTGGCGTCACAGAAAATGTCAAACGTCACATGCGAAACAGCGTTAGCGCTGTGTTTCACCGAGTGAGTGAGGAGATCGGAGGCCAATACCCCAACCCCTCTCCAATCTCCTTCTCCTTCCCCAAAGGCCGGCAATGCACTTGTGACGCCTCTGGTGTTACGGGTGTCCATGGCCGGTGGTAATTGCTTACCATTAGGCGATACGGCTGCTCGTTTGCCCCCTATTATACAAAAGAAAATGTTAACAAATAATTTATAATAATAAAATAATAATTTTGATAAATGTATTTGGTGGTGACCAAATACATTTATCGAAATTATGCCATAAGTATTTTAATTTTTAAATTCATATTTTTTTAACTTTTCTGCACTCTTTCTGCATATATACTTTACCTGTGCCTTTCATACTCCTCCGTTGGCATAATTTCCGTTAAAATGGGTACAAACTTATCGAAACAACGACGCTAAGAATTACTTAAATGTTTTAAAAGTGTGTTTAATAAGACGAATGAAAGTCTCAGAAACAGTAGTTGTATAACATAAAGTCTAAAATAATGTACTTATCTCTTTTATGTTTCATAAAGTGTATGATAAAAGATTTTTTTTCTTCCTTTCGTAATTTAGACATACATTAAATAAAAGACGATATTAAAAAAAAAAAAATGAGATGTTAATGGAATGGAGTAAGACGATGTTAAACAAATATTCCGGCGCTATACTCATTTCGAATTGGAAATTTCATTATTTATACAATTAGTATTCTGTATGTTGTTTCACAAGTCAACATATTGTGTGAAAGTTTTTCAAATTTAAGGATGAAAAAATGATTAAATTTGTAGGATCTAAAGGGAATTCAAATGCCCTTATTATTTTATTTAATATTTATGTCGGTTGGGAGGTTTAAGTGTTCTTAATTTGACAGAGGTTTATTTTAATTTATGTCAAGATCAGGAAAAAGTTGTTATAAACAAGATTAAACAACAAAGAACCAGGGTCATCGACGTAGCCCACAGGATTAGCAAGCTGAAGTGGCAGTGGGCTGGCCACATTTGCCGAAGAACCGATAACCGTTGGGGTAAACAAGTTCTTGAGTGGAGACCGCGTCTCGGCAAACGTAGTGTAGGACGTCCACAGGCCAGGTGGAGCGATGATTTGCACAGGACGGCTGCCAGGAGCTGGATGCGAGAAGTCATATATCGAACTAAATGGCGTGAAATTGGAGAGGCCTATGTCTAGCAGTGGACTTCGATAGGCTAATGATGATGATGATGATGATGATAAAACAAGATTAACTTATCACATATGAGCATTCTTACAATTTTTTAATATTACATTTTACATTTGTTGAAATAAATACAATCGTTCCTAATTCATTGCCGCCGAGAGTATCTTGTTCTACTGATTCAATTAAAACTAGCTACATATGAAAATTTCCATTAGAACCATGGATATAGTGGGCACCATAATAAATAATGAATGTTGACCACAACCAGTCGATTGTCATGTATATTATACTGGTCCATTTCCGTCCCAACACGTATTCTTCACTGTAAATAAATGTTTTCGTGTTCGATAGATGGCGCTTTAGCATTTTATTAAATCGCGGTATGTTTTCGTTACAAGCAGTTCTACATAAACTAAAAGCTGTAATTATCCGTTATGATTGTAAATAGTTAAAGGTTATTGTATTTATTATATAGTTTTATAAGTGGATAAGGCGAATAAACAATTGTTGGACCGTGGCATTGTGATGTTTAATAAATAGTAAAATATTGTACTAGTTCAGGAGAATGGAGGCTTTACTTGTAAAATGCGGTTACTTTGAAAACTTGGTGCAAAAATAATGAAATTATAATCAAACATGTACGTACAAACCTAGTTTACGTAAGCTATTCCGAAAATAGTGAAATAAAAAATAGAATTTATAAAAGTTTATTTAAAGCTTTTCAAAATATCTCTTCTTCCAATCCCAATGCACTTATGCATTCGGGTGAACCGACTTTCAAAACATTTAAAAAACTTATCTTGTATCGAACAATACAACTTTTTTTTTTCGTCCACGAAAAAAAACCGCATGGAGCTAAATCTGGTCTGTGCGGAGGATGGGGTAGTAATTGTAGCCCCGAAGTCGTCAAATAGTCCATAGTTCTAGCAGCTGCGTGAACGGACGCGTTATCTTGGTGAAAAAGAATGCCACGGACGCCGATTCTTGGTCGCTGCTATTCAACTCCTCGGAAGCAGTAAAGTAACTGTTCTACGGAATTCTAGCGGAATTATTGCTAGTGGTCCACTGCGTCGTAAAAAAATGCTATGATTTTTTTACTAGCACTCCGACCGCGAATTACTTTTGTGGGCAAATCGTCCTCTTCAAACACTGATTGCATAGATTGCTGCTACTTGATAGGACCGTAGCTATACATATATCAATGGTTCGCCAGTTGCGAGACTTTGTATACGTTTTGCGAAGCTACTCCTTCGAACTTTTCTAACATAAATTTTCACCAATTAACACGACTTCATTTTTGCTCATCGGTGAGAGAATGAGGTATCTACGACGAAGCAAAATTCCTAACTTTAAGGTGTTTATGTAGGATGATGAAAACTGCTTGTCATACAATTTTTAGTTCAGAATGTATTTCTCGATGTGTAATATGTATATTATCTCGAAATAACCACTCTACCCTGATGACGTTTTCATGAGTTACTGCAGTTGGTATTTAGCAAGGTCTGGGGTCATCGTTTAAGTTCCCTCGACCTCGTCTAAATTCACAAAACCAATAAGTAATTGTGGCTAACGTAGGAACATACTCCCTAATAGCAGCTTGTAAATAAAATAAATATAATAAAAAATAAATATGTTCAGACATTTTAACACAACGCCATCTAGTACCAAACTAAGCAGAGCTTGTACTGTGGGTTCTAGATAACTGATATTAATACTTATATACTTTTTTTTGTAAATACATACATATTATACATAGAAAACACCCAAACTCCGAAACAAATATTTTCAGATCATACAAAAATTTGGTCCGACTCAGGAATCGAACCCGAGACCTCTTGCACAGCAGTCGCATTCGCTACCACTGCGCCATAGAGGCAGTCAAATGTTCTTGAGCTTGATAGATTGTATTGCGCACTTATTACTCGATTAAGTTAAACTAAAGGAAGGTTGTGATATAGCATTTAATGATGTGTGTGTAATAATATGGAACCCTTCGTGCCCGAGTCCGACTCCCCGGTGGGAATTGAACCCACGACCTCTAGTATAGTAGTCAGAATCTCTTACTACTGAAGCGACCAGCCGGTTATAATAAAATGGTTGTGATTGATCTTTCCGATTGATTCATCTGATTTTTAAATGAGTACGTGTATTGATTTGCAAATTTTACTCTATGACTCATCTGTCTCTTGCATTAACACATTATGTGATTAAAATTCCTACAAATTACAACCTTTATATACATACAGCAAGAATGCTTAAATTTAATTGCGAAGTAATAATTGTCATGGATGGTTCGGTACCCAAAATGCACTTTAACGCCTGCCTTTTGGGCGCAGATTATGTCAATATAGTTTCAACGATAATTAAAGGATGGAATATGTTTGTAATATTTAAATATTTATTATTGGCAGCTGACTGTGAATGTGCACGATGCGGCGTTATAATAAATGTATTTAATTAAATTTCTGGGTAAATTTAGAGCGTAATGATATGTTAGGTATGGACAATTATTAATTAATTCAACAATAATGGTATTGCCATATAAATTAATTTAGCCGTTCATATTGTGATTTGTTTTATAATTACCACGTATATAACTGTGTTACAAGTAAGTGACTATCTTTTCCCAAAGCTGAGGGTTTTGAAATTATTGTACATTTATTCTTTCATCGTATTGTAGAGGTTTATAATCGGTTAACCAAACCACTAACAAATATTGTATTCGTGAATTGGTAAAGCTCAGGAGAACGTGGTATTGAATAAATAAGTGAACACAACTAATCAGCCCCCAATGGGACTCGAACCTATGTCCGCTGTAAGTCCAACACAAAAACAGATAGAAAATACAATTTTTAAATTATTGGTGTTTTTGTTATTGATCGCAGTGTTCAGATCATACTCAGATTGTAAAATATGAACAGATAAGTTTGGTTAGTTTTATTTAGTAATATTTCTTTCTGAAGAAACAAAATTTGGATAATTACTAGTTAGGAAGTTCAAAAGACAAATTACAGTTAATCCCTTTTATGCGATTTGTGAAGTTGAATTAATAGGAAAGTCACGTATAAACAGATTAAATTTCTTCTCATTCAACTGCTGAATCTGGTGTAATATAATTAATCGACAGCGGGCGTTGATTACGTTTAGAATTTGAACTTAATAAAATCTTTTATATATCGAACATTTTAATTATTTATTTGATTAAGATATTGTCTTTCATCAATGCTATTCAATAAATACGTTTTTTAAATAATTATTACTCAAATAGTTATTTACTAAGTTTGTCTAAAATTATAGAGAGTTATTCAGGTTCGGTTTAAATCAATAAACAAGAGAAGTATAATTTTTCTACGAAGGCCGCTGATCACAGTGACTCAGATGTTTTTTTAATAAAATAAAACTCAAATTAATAATAAAAAACATATTTTTTCGTGCACTTTTCATCAATCAATCACATTTCAGGTTGCAATTTATGCTAATGTATTTTTTCAAGTGTATTAAAATTATCAATAAGGCAAGGTTTTTGTTTTTAAATTGTAGTGAAATTTAATAACATATGTTTCAGAATTGTAACGTAAAACAGTTAAAAATAACTAACTTATCTATCAGTGCTATTACCTATTCAATTGTATAAACAATTATATAAAATTATAAACAAATAAATTCTGTATGGGCCAATAGGGCGACTGTAGGTGCTGGCTGTCGCAAGCTGTTACAAGTCAACGACTTGCATTGATTTTCTTGTGCAAGACATATAGGACGGTTAGCACTGAGGATTAACCGGTGTTGGGGCGTGTTCTTCCAGTCAATCTCGAGGTGCAAAGACGTGCAGCCATTTACTATTGTGTTACTGAAATTCTTACAAGCCACGGTAACTTTAATAGTAAATTACACAGTTTTTTTAAATCTTTATTTATTTAGAGACTTTTATTACATGGTAATATGTTAGCCCTATTGTAGCTTANCCCTTTCAACAGCTCCGGGCTGCAGTGTGATTACCACAGCAGCGGAACGAGAGGCCCTACTCTTCCGGGTCCTCCGTTTTTTATTTTTCTTCTTCTTGGGCGCAGGTGTCGGCGGTGTCACCTTTTTTCCATCCTTTTTTTTTTTGACGACGGTCGTCCATGCCTCCGTCGTGAAGCTGGGCGCGGTCACCGCGGCCGCAGATTGGCGGTCAGGTGGGGCTGACACATACCTCACGGGCTCCTTGGCCGCACCAATCGACGGCCCCGACTTTGCGGCATCCTCCTTCCTTCTTCTGTCCGCCGCATTGTAGCTTATCCTATGTTATATTCTATATAAAATCAGGTCAAAGATTTTGATGCGTAAAAAATCCAATTAAGTCAGTGCAGCATTTGAGGTTGGGTTTCCTAAAATATTAATAGACATACCAATATCATAAATATGTAAATCGTATTGACGCACCAACGCTATTCCACGGAATAATTTGCCTTAATATTTCATAAGCTATCGGTGCCCCTCTAAACTTAGAGGTGCATCGAGCTCAATGTTGTAAAGAACTTCTGCTATCCGTTAAAATTACTATTTTTTCGCTATTTCGATTCATAGCCTGACCAATGGCTTTTGAGAATGCAATAAGTTCCAATGCCATAACTGTTATGTTACAATTCAATTTGAAAATAGCCGACGTCATATGGCATGCGTCACAGTATGTAGCCCCATAACCATAGTCGCTTTTTGATCCATCGGTAAAAATCAGGTGCCAGCCTATATTTGGTATGAATCTCGTCAGTAACTTCAGATTTTAGCGATGTTGGTTCCATACTTTTTGGCTTTTTTGTAACGTCCAAATCTAATTTTACAAACACACAAACTACAACCCATAATGTCCCACTGCTGGGCTCGGGTCTCCTCTCAGGAGAGGGTTAAGGCCATACGTCCCCACGCTGGCCAAGTGCGGGTTGGGGACTGGCAAGAATACGTTGTGGCTACGTAAATCTTGCCGTTGGATGTTTTTAAGCCGCCCGAAGGCCTCCAAGCTTCACGACTGTTATCCTATGATAACAACCGGGACCGACTGCTTAACGTGACCTCCGAACGTGATCTTCTTATTCTATATAGTTAGTCCATATGTCAAGACTAAACATTTCTATGGGATTTGATGATTGTAGTTCCAACAATTTACAAGTATCGTAGACAGTAGTCAGCAAAGGCACTTTCTTACGTTGCCAGTATGAATTCCATCTTAGCATGCTAAGGCTTTCTCAAAGCGTTGTTCTTATGTTGTTTGTCCAGGACACACTCTTTAAGCAATATTTATAGGCTAGATATAGTCGTCTTGTGTGAATTGGAGGTATACTGAGCTCCGACTCCATCACGTTTATGGGTGTACTTTTGATGAATCGTCCAACTTTTCACACTATTCTTAAAGCCTGGTTCTGAATCCTGTCAAGTTTGAGTAAATGGGTTTTTGCACTAATATCATATAGAAAACTTACCATAATCTATTCTACTTCTAATCAGAGATATCTACAAGGTTTGCAAATGTTAAGGGTGAACACCCCAACTTAGACCTGACAATATTTTAAGCATATTTATTAGATATGAAATTTTACTTAAGTGTTTTGTTAATGTGTTTGCTCCACAATAAGAAATTACACTCTTTTAAATTAGTCTATTCACCATTGAGTCATTGTGTAATGCACCTTAACTCAACAAATCAACACCTGTTTCTAGCTGTGAACACTCGGCTCATCATATCCTCTGGGAGTAGGTACGATGAACGTAACATGATGATAAATAGCTTACAAATGACATCTGGAACGGTTTACTATGCGATCTTGTATCAACTACGATAAATTTCCATCGTTGAGACGATTCTGCCAGATATAACTCACTTAGGATCCACAATATATATGACTGCCTCTGTGGCGCAGTGGTAGCAAATGCGACTGCTGTGCAAGAGGTCTCGGGTTCGATTCCTGAATCGGACCAAATGTTTGTATGATCTGCAAATATTTGTTTCAGAGTTTGGGTGTTTTCTGTGAATAATATGTATGTACTTACAAAAAAAAGTATATAAGTATTAGTATCAGTTGTCTAGTACCCATAATACAAGCTCTGCTTAGTTTGGGACTTGATTACGTTGTGTGTTAAAATGTCTGAACGTATTTATTTAAATATTTTATCCATGGTGCTTCCTTGTTTGAAAAAGTTGTATACTTGTTTTGACTTCTTTTAGTCTCCTCCTTAAGACATTTAATTTTTCCTAGGACTTCCCGAGTATAATACTGGGTATTTTCGTGGGTCATGCTGTAGATCCTGGTGTACAGGAGTTACATAGTGGGTGTGTGGGCGGGATTAGTCTAAAGCACCCACGAGTGGCGGTTGCCTTATTCCATCAGGTGATATGTCCTCTCATTGCACACATGCTCTCTACTACGTAAAATAAAACATCAGGAAAGAAGCTATCAATAATTGAAAATATAAAATTATCAAAACACCCTAGAAAATTAAACTAAACAACGTTGATTATAAAATTATTCAATCATAAAATGTAATTCACAAGTTGATTACATAAAAATGATTGCCAGAAGACGTTGCTGGTAAACGCTAGCGTCATCTCGTTAATTAATTAAAATGCTAGCAAACGCTTCGCTTAGTATCCTGTAATAAGAAATTTCTAGCTTTTTTATGGAAAATTTATATTAAACTACCAGGTTTGAGTTTTAAAATTATTAACAGCTTTAATTAGTATACAATACGTATATTTCAGATAATTGCACAATCAAGATGTTTTAGAGTCATTAACTAGCAAGGACTGCAACGCACAATAGATTTTAGTAATTTACACAAAAAATATCGTTAGTACAAATATTTTTATACATACCATTACCCTCTTGCAAAATACTAGATATATATTATCTAGAAACTATAAATGTTACAGTTGGGGAGCGAGTTACTCAGTACACACGCAATAATAATAACAGTATGCAACGTCCTCTTTAAGAAAAAAACAAACGTGATAGAAACATGTTGGTTTCTAGAGCTTTCGAATAATTATTAACTATGAAAATATAAGTTTACGTTTTTTCATTAGTAAACGCTCAACTTCGTCCGAGTCTCTTTAATGGTTTGCAACACTTTTCAAGGGGATAGCGTTTTAAAGCCTATATATCCTTCTTCAATAAACGGGCTGTCCAATAAAAAAAAAATTGCGAAATTAGTCCAGCCAATCACGCGTGATGTTGTGACCAAGTTAAATAGGGATTTATCTTTTAAACATACTGATAACAGATTTGAGATGTAGAGCTTATCGAAATTATAGTTTATAAATTTTAAAGTATGACGTAACTTTTAATAAGATAGATATTACATAAATGAAACAGGTGTTCTGGTCTTATATTATCAGATCTAATCATCCATATCGGCACATTTTTATTTTAATACATAAATTATGCAATTTCATACACATTGTACATAACATTGGATATATACGATATTAGTAGATGCTGATGCTATATATGTCCTTTGTTATATGCCTGAGAAGCTTTGGGTCCATTATGTTCTAGATTGAATCTCAGGACTCCGGATGGCAACGAAAACTCGACTAATCTAGAAACTAACTTTACTAAAACACACTAAAAGCTAACCAATAACATGATATGTAAGCTATACCCACATTTAGTCCGTGATGAATTAAAGAAAAAGGTTACGGCACTGTATCTAACTGCCTCGGTGGCGCAGTGGTAGCGTATGCGACTGCTGCGCATGAGTTCTCGGGCTCGATTCCCGGGTCGAAACAAATGTTTGTATGATCTGCAAATATTTGTTTCGGAGTTTGGGTGTTTTATGTGTATAATACGTATGTATTTATAAAAAAAAAGTGTATATGTATTTATATTAATTGTCTAGTACCCATAGTAAACTAGACTAGACTAGATGGCGTTGTGTGTTAAAATGTCCGCAAATATTTGTCCGAAATAATCTAATATTGATTTTAAAAAATTCAACGAGCAAACGAGCAGACGTATTGCCTGATGGTAAACGATTACCGCCGTCCATGGACACCCGTAACACCAGAGGTGTCACAAGTGCGTTGCCGGCCTTTGGGTAATAAGGAGCCCCCTCCTTATATGGGGAGGGATTGGGGTATGGCCCTCCGGTATCCTCACTCACTCGATGAAACACAGCGTAAGCGCTGTTTCACACCGGTTTTCTGTGAGGCCATGATATCACTCCGGTTGAGCCGGCCCATTCATACTGAAGCGTGGCTCTCCCACGAAGTAAAAAAGTATGTTCTAAAGTTATACAATTAGGAGCCAAATTATCTTACAGCAAATGTATAGCTTCTATTGTGACGTCAATTGTCATAATTTTCGAACAGCCACCGGCAATAGGAAGACATCAGACGCCGGCGGTGACACATAGATGTACGTATGTTAAGTAGAACTGCATCTTAGAATATTACGTTAAATCAAATCCTCTAACACAAGTTATGGCCGCTTATAATTGGATTAGCTTTAACTTTGATCAAGAAAGGCTGGATTTAGTGAAATATATTTAAATATTATATTGTCACCTATATCATTACAAATACAGTCACGGACACAGTGACGCTATTGAGGTGCTATGAATAGAGTGTGTGTTTTTTATATATTAGTAATTAACTTTTGCCCGAGGCTGCGCCCGTGTGTATGTCGGTTATTGCAGTAAAGAGTAGCCTATGTCTTTTCTAAACAACAACAGTATTTATATGTTGAAATAGATGCAACGGTTTAGCCATGAAAGCGTGGCAGATAGACAAACAGAATACCTTTATAATATACCGCCGCAGTAGCAGCCGCAAGTTAAAAGAATATTCGAATTTACAGAAGGTGATAAAAGTTTAAAGTATGTACCATTTTCTAATGGAACGAAAAATTGCGTGAAAGAGAATATCGAGTTAACAAGTTGAATGGAAGAAGAAGACTTACTGCATCAACTGCAACACAATTTGAGAAAAGGGTATAAATTTCTACTTTAGATTTTTTTTTAAAGACATCTCCCGCTCTATGATTATTCCTGTGTCGCGGGGGACTTTACCACCAATATACATATAACGGACACAAATAACACCTAGACTCAGAACAATAATTACTAGATCACTTAAAGTGTTGTTCCATGTGGGGTTTCAATCCACTACAGCCAAGAGCGCTGAGATGAAGGCATAAGTTATGCATCCGAAACAAAACTTACAATAGTTGTACTTACGTTGGCAGTCCAGTAAATAATTAGCCTACAAAAGAAAAACGCACATTTTAGAAAAATGGTGCATCGAGCCAAATCGGGAGAATACGGTGGATGGGGCAGCAGTTATTAGCCCAATTCGACCAATTTGGTCGCAGCGGCGGGGGAGATATCAACAGGTGCGTTGTCATGGTGGAAGAGCACTATTTTTTTGCAAAACGGCGTCGAATTGGCCCAAAAATTCGACATAGTGACTGTTTTGCCCTTTCCCAGGTAGTCAATATAGATTATGATCTTGTGAATCCCAGAAATCGATGGCCATCACCTTTGCGGCTGATAGGACAGTCTTCGCCTTCTTCGGAGCACGTTCGCCGGGTGGAGACAACTGATTCGACTGTTCTTTGGTATATATATACTCACCAGTGAGTAGCAGTGAATCCATGTTTAGTCAACCGTACGGTTACGGTACGGTTATACCCCAAACTGCACTTGGCCAGCGTGGGGACGTATGGCCTTAACCCTCTCTTGTTTGTTGGCAGTCAAAGTGAGCAAACGCGACGGTTGTGATGAGTAATGTCTCATCAATTTCAGAATACGGACAATTTCAGCTTCAATCGACGGTCTGCCAACATGAGATTGTGGATTTTTGTCACACTATCCTCCGTGGAAGTCATTTTCGGAGCACCAGGGTGTGACTCATCAAAAACCGACGTGCAACCACGTTGAAACTCGTTAAACCAATTGCCGACAGTGCCATTGAAGCAGAAGAGTCACCGCATACAGCATCCAAGCATTTTTGGATTACGCTACGTGATTTTGCTTTCCAAAAACAAGAATCGAATCACCGACCGATATTGTACTTTCCATTTTTCTTAAATATCAAACATGTCCGCTAACATAAACAGACACTATAAAACTACGAGTCCGATTCACCTGAATTTCGATATTAAATTCTCTTGCGACAGTGGTGCCATCCATCGGTAAGGCTAAGTACTCATCAGACAGTCGAGTATTTATATTTTAAGAATTTTAATATTACTGAATTACAGTAAATTGTGTTCGAGAAAGCAATAAATTTTGTTGAAATTCTTATTTTTTCATTAGACACGATCCAATTTGGGTAACTCTATATCAATCATATCGATACATCACTTCACATCGGTACAATCGACTCATGAACGATTGTACATACAATACCTGCCGTCGAAATTGAAGTAAATATTTGCATACGGACAACCGAGGTATTCGCAGTTCAATCAGAGTCCCTTTGTGTTGAAGACACGACAAAGAGAGACAGCTGACCAGAAATTTAATTGTTTGGTTTGTATGTGGAACAACAACAGTATTAGTAACATGTTACGGTAGCATCGTCAAACACGAATTTGAAATAGCTTTTCGACATATCTCCTTTGAGAATATATACTTTTGTTTGTTAGAATAACTATTTTAATGTTGAAATATAAGTAATGATGTAAATAAAAGGAATATAAAATATTAATACTAGCTGTTTTCCGCGGTTCAATCCATATAAATATCGATTAATGCGGTAAAGAGTAGCCTTTCTGTAGTATCTCCTTCCTCAAGAATCAACGTATCTCGATCTCAAATTTCATCGAAATCGGTTTAGCCATGAAAGGGTAACAAACAAACAGTCCGATAGACGGACAGACAGACGAAGTCACATTCGAAAAATATAATATTAAATATGGATAAACGATATTTCTCAACAGTAATATATTACTAAGCGAATCGGCAAAATTCATTACCGGTTCATTGTTCGTTAATCATCTTAATTATCAATCAGTCTGCTAGAACACGAAAAGCAAAATCATTATTTGGGTTATTTTAACAATAATATTAACCAATAGGGTTCAAATCCTTTTTCTCCTTATGTAATTACTTAATTATTTTCATACGAGCAACGTTTCCAGTTTTTGATAAAGCACTGTTGCTTAAGATGTTTAAATAAAATATGCACTCCCTTTTCGATAAGACAGTGACTTAATCAAACTGGCAACCCACGTACAAAACAAATAAACATCAAACGTAACTAGTTGCCGGCTTAGTTGTACAAGTAGATGAAGGGCTTCATTTATGTGTTTCTCACTATTTGGCGAGGGATGACGTAAGGGATCACTGCTAATTACATGGATACGGTAAAGCAAATAAGAGTTGAGACAAGACTTAAAGTAACTTTTACAATTTTACAAGTTAATTGCAGTAGAAAGCTTCTTATTTGTCCTATGATTTGTGTCCCTAGATTGTTTAAGCTTTTTTCCAAACTAGATTGAGGTCGGTTTTCAGCCTTCTACGATACATCTGAGTCTTTATGCCAACTTTTCTGTTATATCGCTTTACTGAAATATAAATTAACTACCTGTATGCCGAATTTTCCTTAATCGTTAGACTTGGTGTATTTAGGCCGACTTTTTCAATTTTACTTAAACTTGTTACTAATTTAACCGCTTTCAAAAATTAACAATGGGAGTACTTGTCGACTTTTATAAATAAACTTTTGCAACTTAATTAGCTACGATACGCATTATATTTAAATATAGAAATTTTGCTTTTCTTATAAAAAATCTTAGCAAATACAGTTTCTATTGTTGAGTAGTTAAAATATTTTTTTTATTATAAAATCTTCTCAATCATAAATTGAATAAAATTTTATGTCTCAAAATCTTACAATGTTTTCTTTAACCTAATGGCATCACTTTATACAATGTCAGATTAAGAGTCTAACTTTAGTGAAATAAAGAGATAATACATCACAGTTTTCATTCTTCAACTCCCTAAGCTCCCATTGTATTCCTTTATAAAATCAATTTATACTTCAATAAATTGAAAAGTTGTTCCATACTTTGCATTTTCTTTGTACCTTATAAGTGTGAGAGACTGTTTATGTACAACAAAGTAATATTCTGAATGCATACTATGAGGCAGTGTATTTATTATAATAACTAAACTACTAATATACGTTTTTTTTATCGAAATATATACCTTTACTGGACAAATTTGAGACAAGATTATACATACCTAATATAGATAAATTACATTGCGAAATTATTTGAGATAAGATTAAGTTTGGTAAGGTGTATAGAAAGTTTAACATTTTTAAAGAACTTTATTGTAAATCAGTTCCACTATACAACGTAACTTATGTAAAAATAGTTTGTAATGCAAAAAGCAAACGGATCTTTACGACTATTTGCTTAGAGATAAAATTTTTCGATTATCATGCTTGGTTTTCATGCGCCACAGTTATTTCAACTTACATAGTTCATTCGTACTACGTCCTTAGCTAACATGAATAAATTTTAACTGAACGACACTTATGTAGGCAAACTTACAAAACTGCGCCAGTCATCCAAGACTTCCACAAGTTCGCTTGCGTTTAAAAGTTAGTTATGGATTAACCGAGAAAACGGTCCACACTTCACATGACTTGAAGTAAGTTTATGCGGTTGTTTTATGAGTATGAAGAATTTGTGTTCTACTGAAATATTAAACTACTAGACAAGGATAAAGTATTTTTGTTTCGTAAAATTATGTTAAGATGTAAGAGTAAATAAAAATTTAACAGTTTGTCCGGGTTGCTTTAGAGTTTGTTAGTGTTACTATTGGCATCTGACTCTTCATGAATTGCAGCACCAAACGTGATTGTCGACATTTGAATTGATTCATTAAGTCATTCATCATCATTTAATTGGCTTAACTTACTACAACTGGAAGTATCGTAAAATTCGAAGCCACAATATGATATACAAGGAAAGCTCTTATTAAACAAGAAAAACTTTAAAAACTAAAGCCCGACCAAACGAACAGATGTATCGCCTGATGGTAAGCGATTACTGCCGCCCATGGACACTCATAGCACCAGAGCTGTCACAAGTGCGTTGCCGGCCTTGAGGGATAGGGAGGGGAGGGTAATGAGGGGAAGGGTTGGAATATGGGCCTCCAGTATCCTCAATCACTCGGTGAAACACAGCGCAGGCGCTGTTTCATACCGGTTTTCTGTGAGGCCGTGGTATCACTCCGGTCAAGCCCGCCCATGCATGCCGAAGCGTGGCTCTCCCACGGTCTAAATTAAAAACTTTTGATGACAACCTATGAGAAGGTCATTATGGCGCGTCCATTGACACTGTATTCATTCAAATCGGTTCAGTAGTTAAGACGCTACAGTGGAACATAAGCGTACATAAACTGCCAAATCTATACCCTACCTTTTCATTGCGCCATGATCGGGCAGTAATCGTTCAAAACAACTTCTGTAAAGAATACATCATATATACAGAGTTATGATGCAATGTATCATATTTTTTTTTCCCATGATCCTATTTTTTGCCCTTTATTGAGGTTACTAGAAAGTACTATCGTCAGTCTTCGTTTCGGAATGCGGATTGATTAATCAGTTTGTATTAGCAATAATAAAGAAATAAATATTTCGGACACCTGACACGCCATTTAGTGTTAAGTTAAGCTAAGCTAGAGCTTGTACTATGGTTACTAGAAAACTGATACAAATACATATATGATTTTCTTTCTCCATTTAATATACATAATAAAAGATACATATTATACCCAGAAAACAATCAAAACTCTAAACAAATAATTGCAAACCATACAAACATTCGATACGACTCGGGAATCGAACCCGAGATCTCAAACACAGCAGTCACATACGATAATGCTGAGCCATATAGGCTGTCACTACTGTTACAGTGTAATCAAAATATAATCAATTAGTAGTATGTAGGTTTAGTAAGAGTATCGACTCTTGGTACCATTATATTGTCTTTCATAGTAATAGCTATCTTATACCATACTTCTCTATCAAAACTTTATTCAAACGATAGTTTTTATTCAGAATGTCATGGTAAAAACATAAGCCTGTCTCTCATTCCTCCTTTGTCATTAGGATTCAGTCAGAGTTCCAATAAGCCGCACAAAAGTTATTTTGCCGACATAAATTGTGTACAGCTGCCTCCATTGAATATTCACCATTATAATAGACTGGGGAAATGTTGGTTTTCGTATTACTATGTACTAGATCTTGCATAATTATAGGTTTAGTTCTTGTTGCACGGTTTTTATAGTTATTGAGTTACATACGGTAGTAAATTTCACTTAAATGATGATAAAATAGTCAATTAAAACTTTTCAACTTAAAATAATTACTTTTTTAAAGATGTTAAAAGTAAATATGTAGACAAATATTTCTATTATGATAGCATTTTTGTCTTATTCAATTTATCGTGTTTCTAAAATATAGATAAAAATCCACAGATCTCGTGCCTCTCACGACCTTCGGGTACATTGAAAATGAATCTACACAATTTATTGTTTAATCTTATAACGTTATATTAAACATCAATAATTGAATAAATACAATAAACTTAAAATATCCTATGTTTAAAACACACAACACTCGGGTCCCAATACAGAGCGTGCTTTCACTTACGCGCGCAATCAAAATTCACACCGTATATACTGCGCCTTTATTCTTAGACGGTAATAGACAGAGAGGTCCCATTTTTTTAAAGATATAGCCAAACCCATTACCCCGAGGGATTTTTTTTAATTTCTTCTATATAGCTTTTCGTTTTCGAGAAATCCACGACAAGAACGAGAAAAGACATAACAAACGTCGCCATTTTTCATTTTTCGAAACCTTTTTTTATTTTTATTTTTGTAATCCATCCATCCTTCTTGTAATCCCTGCTGAGAGGCATCTTTTGACATCTCAATCGTCCACACAACTCTAAATCTTAGGAAACTGTAGCGGAAATTTCACTGTAGCTGAAAATGGGTACCCTACTGAAGCGAAAAAACATATTCATTGTTGGAAAAAATGCGAACTAGACGTATTTTAAATAAAATCTAAGAAGACATTAAAAATAACATTACTATACGTTACTTATAAAAACACATAGCATATTATATTACGAGAAAATAATATTCCGATAGCTTATTCGGTACTGTGGTGAATGATAACAAATGACATGAAAGTTGTGTCAGTAAATGCCACACCGTATCATTAGTACTAAGATTTAAAGATTGAAAAAACATGTAACTGTAGCCGATTTTATCATTCATGACAATTGCAGATTTAAGTCTAAAATATTTCTTTTCTGTGGTCGTACTACTTTCTATGACAAAACAAATATTTAAAACACTAATTTTGTACTATTGCACTTGTAATGTGTTTATAATGAGCCTGATAAAGTGACTTTGCTCTGCCTGATTGAAAGCATGAGTAAAATCCAAGAATAGTGGTCACCATACTCATTATCAATGGAACAATGCAGCATGGTGATCTGCACTAAAGCGGCCTATTAAGATGTTTCATCTTTGGGTCTTCGATCTCGTACTCACTAACGAAACACGACAGCACGAATGCTGTCATTATGAGTTGATTTTCTGTGAGAGGGTAGTACCGCCCTGGTGGAGCTAGTACATTTGTGCTGTATTTTATCATGTCAAAGTATTTTAGCAAATGATAGAAATCAGCGAGACTCTATCGTTTGCTAAAATACTTTGATCGTTTTTGGACGTTGTACCAATCCAGTTGACGGATCACAAAGGACAGGACATCCGTAACACAAAACATAAGAACGTGTACCTTTAGAGTTCCTCCCCCAAAGTAGGAGGATTTAGAAGTTCATAATCAGTTACCTCATTTATTCAGTCAATTACAAAATACAGACTCAATTACTTAACATCGGTATTTTGTAAGGTCGTGGTGTCACTTCAGTCAGGCTTAGCTCATTTGTGACATAGTACGGGTCCATGGTTCTTTCACGATATTACACGATATACACGAGAAAAACAGTATACAAATGAATTGTTTACTGTTTTTCTGTTCTAATAAAAAAAACTCTTAAAATGTAAAAATATGATTTAATCTATAATCATATTATTAATATGAAAGTAAGTCTGTCTTTCTGTCTGTTATACTTTTACGGCTAAACCGCTGCACCGATTTCAAAGAAATTTAGCATGAAAATACTTTTATTTTTGAGAAAAGTCATAGGCTACTTTTTAGCTCATCACTACAGGCAAAAATTAGTATCATTATAAAACATTATTAATATAACTATTTTAATACCCTCAGCAGTAGATATACTTATTAATTATATGCATGTATTCAAATAAATACTCAATACTTAAATCAACATTAAAAACAAATCACTATAATAAATTCAAAGACCGGATATAAATCTTTAAAAGGAGGTTCTAATGAAACGGCTCAATGAA
The DNA here is from genome assembly GCA_003709505.1 of Hyphantria cunea. Taxonomy (NCBI): domain Eukaryota; kingdom Metazoa; phylum Arthropoda; class Insecta; order Lepidoptera; family Erebidae; genus Hyphantria; species Hyphantria cunea. Next base: position 335,790 of record PKRV01000203.1, on the reverse strand, counting down.
ACCAGTGTGGCTCGTCGCAGCGTTGATAATGGCAGCCATTGTTCTCGACCAGATGAGCTAGTTCAGATGCAATCCTTTGAAATAAAATGGATATAAAATTACTAGTCGATAGTGTATGGCACAGTTATTATTATAGTGAGAAGAGAATCTCAGGTTTTTTTTTTTTATTATTTAAGCTGCCAAAATGACTCTGCCCTGCCTGATGGAAAGCATGAGCAGAATCCAAGAGTGGTGGTCACCATCCTCAATGCGAAAAAGAACAATGTAGGTCATCTGAGATGAAGAGTAAAATATATCACAGTGTTTAAGTTTACATTATTAAATCTATTAAGTTTATCATCGTAACAATCATGAAATGAAACTATGGATACTATTAACCTGACTTTCCGGTTACTGCTAGTCGAGGTGGTACGCGGTTTTAAATTGGTTCGAGACACAGCTGTCCCATCGGTCATCAGGTGGAAGGTCCCGCAGAGATTACTGCAAATTCCCACGAATAAAACATAGAAATTTCAAATTTAAACAACAAAAATAATATGAATATCTTCGCAGTATTGTTACTACGTCGAAGCCAAAAGGTAGCTAGTACCTAAACTACTGAACTGATTTTAACGAATAATTTCATTAATTTGTAATAATCGCCTGAGTGACATAGGCACTATAAAATTTTTATAAAAAAATTACGTGGTCAAGTTATAGCTATTTATAGCATGTAAAAATACATATTTTACGACTCTTCAAAATCTTGGGAACTTGTCTATTCGTAACAGTTATTCTAAGTTTACCCTTAACTAATAAATACCTAAATAATAATAAATATTTACTTTAAATATTATTAAAAACGTTCGTATTATTAATAAAATACGTATTATACTTGTAATAGGGTAAATATCTGAATATCTTTAAATGAACTTTACGACAAATATTGTTCAGTGGATAAACGTGTTTGTTCACGTATTAAACACAACATCTTGCTACTTAGCTTTGGAATACCTACAAAATTATTTATTGAGTCATATTGAATTTCTTTACAATATAATAAATGATCAAAGTTTCAACTTACCTAATATAACTAATTGATTAGTTACTTCCCTTGGGAAATATTGCAGGGGTCGCTTCGGCTTACTTTGTAGAATTACTTTATATAATTAATCAAAATATATTATTATAGACATTGAAAATTCTTTTCAAATTAGTAAAGAAAAGGATTAGATACTGAAGAAGTATCAGCTTATCGACAAATAATTGAAAGGAAAATAAAAGAATAAAAGTATTTTTGCTTTACATCTTTGGTTGGCTCGAGTGCATTGATACCTCACTGTTTTTTCATTATATTTTACCTCCTAAGTACACATATTAGAGAACCAGTACCTTGAATTGCAGTACGAGGTTCACATATTTTATATAGACACAATACTTTGAAAATTATTAGAATAGAATCTCTGCAATTTTATAACAAAGGTTTATAAAATCTCGTTTTACAAGCCCGCAATTAATGTCTATAGAATAATTCATTTTTTTAGTCCCAAACTAAGAAGAGTTTGTATTATAAGTACTAGCCAACTGATACAAATACATATATACTTTTTTTTTAAATACATACATATCATACATAGAAAACACCCAAACTCCGAAACAAACATTTGTAGACCATACAAACATTTGATTCGACCCGGGAATCGAATCCGCGACCTCAATGCCACCGATGCAGTCAGATACTAGATTGACTCCTCAAGTAGATGGCCTTAGATTGACATCTGATTGCCTTAATCAAGATGGAATTGTTTTACGTCGAATCTTTTATTACAATCGGTAACGTCTCTAAACTCTAGTAATATTGGCTAATATTTTGTTATAACTACATGACTTTACGTTGAAATTAAGCCCATTCCCTTCATTTGTTAGTTTTCTAATAACGTTTACGTTTGGAGAATGTCAAATTGGTAATGAGGCTGGTCAATCAAACTCCGAGACCCCGGTAATATCCAGCACCCATTATGAACCTCTTTTTAATTATAAAATATTGCACTTTATTTGTTGTTACGGGTGTCCTTGGACAATGCATAACGTGCAATTTTCTTAAACACCATTCTTCAAAAGTTTAAATAGGTCTTAAAAGCTATTACTTTTTATAAATTCGCTTTTTAATATAAGAAAGGTAGTTTTCTTTGTTTTTATTCGAGTTTCAAGTCGTAAATAAAATGTGTTCTAAATCTTTTCCGAAATTCATAACGGACCGTAAATTTCTTTTGGTGGTGAATAAGGAATTTAAATGTAGACTCTACTACTACTTTTTACTGTCGTACGATCAATTTTATTATTTTTGTTAACTAAAGCTTTTAGTTTTAAGATAAAAAAGTAATTACTTTTTATATATCATCCCACCAAACTAGTAGTATAATAATCAGATGAGTATTGTTTAAAAATAAACTCTCTTAGGACATGGTATATTTAGGAAAACATCCTCTTTTGAAAGAGATGATGCATTACGAATAAATCCTGTGTCGAGACTTTACAAACGTACGTGAAACGGACACAAAAAACAACAGGACTCAGAATAATAATTTGCTGACCATACAAAGTGTTATAATATGTGGGGGCTTAGTAGAAAACGACGTGGTGACCCCTTAAAACACTGCCCTATCCGTACAGTCAGAGACCGTCATCATCAGCCCACTGCTGGCCATACGCCTCTCCAATTGCACCTCATACTTGATGCGATCCGTCAGAGAAGAGAGTCAGAGACTACTTTCAAAGAAATGATCTATCCCGAATACCCGATATTGAATTTGATAAAACATATAAGTAGCAGGTAGCTAGCAAAACTAATTTCAAGTATAACATTTATCTAGTTAAAACACCCAGTTTAAAGACTCGGAGAGACCTATGTCCAATTGTCGACTGCAGTAGGCTGATGATGATGAAATACCCAGTTCCCTAAAGGTGAAAAAAGTGCCTAAACTCTTCAACATATAATTATGGATTGCTTATGTTTTTTCTACAAAGGATAGAAATTATTCTTGGCATTAAATATAAATTAGTTATAACATTTACGATGCTATAAAGCAGATGGTTGACAGTAAATATTTATTTTATCGAAACCGGTATTAGGTTTTGACTTAATATTCACGTTTCACGCTATCCAAAAGCACGCAGTAGTAGTTATAACGCCAAACATGAAAATCCACGTTACCTGCCGAGTACTCTAATGAATATGTAACAGATTAATGAGTCGATGATTGAACGACGATGTACTGAAGTTAACATCATTTGATACAAATTTTATGTATCACCATTACTCAATATTCATTTGGTGTTTGCACCTAATTCACATTGACAATATGGCGTACATATGGCGTCTGTTTGTGTCGATCTATGATTTTTATCAATAGCTTCAATTTAACGATTCTAAATATCACTTAGTGTCTCAATTGAATAAATGATTTTGAATTTAAATTTGCATTTGAATACTATGTATCTACATGTATCCTTTGAAACTGATGCTTACACAGTATAAAATGAAGTCGCTTCAACTGTCTGTGCGCTTAGATCTTTTAAACTACTTAACGGATTTTAATGCACTTTTCAACAGTTCATAGAATTATTTAAGAGAAAAGTTTATGTGTATAATAAATGTTTACTACAGTAGAGGAAATCCGAGAATGTCAGATCGCCGTACGAAGCCGGGCCAAGTTGTTAGTTCTTTAATAACTGCAAATAATCTATGCATTTCTGCATGTATACTGCATAAAAATTTGGCATAATTTTAAAAAGAAATACCGAAAGAAAACTATTTTTGTAAATTAATTGTATATTTTACGAATAATTTTAATAATTCTTACTACTACAATAAATGTTAGCATTACGAGTGAGGTCACGATTTTATTGCTAACTAACAATCACTTAAAATCTTAAAATGCAAATAATAGTAAATAAACTTACTTAGATATATTTATATAGAAACATACTTGCATACATACAGACGGACAAGATAAGACAGCGCATTAAATAATCTACGTAGGAAATAAAAAGAAACGGCAATGGGGTAGCATATAATAGTTAGGATCCCAATTGCAGGTTAATTTTCTGATTTTGTCTTCTCAGTCTTATATAAAATACGAGCTTTAGTCTGGGTCTTCGCTCGCACAGAAGTAGGTATTTTCATACCCTAATTTACCCCCTTAAGGGTGATATTTCCAAAATTCCTTTCTCAGTGTTCACTTACGTTATATAAAGAAGCTACATGCAAGGTTCAGCGGCGTAGGCTGTGGGTTGACCTTAGTATATCTTAGCCAGTCAGTCATCTTCCTCTTTTATATATATATTAGATTAATATAACATTTTAAACAAGTTAATTTAGGCATAAATGAAAACAGTTTGATCAAGTGGAAACTTTCTATTTATTTTGTTAGACAGACTATGTACTTGAAAATTCATTAGATCTAGTCAATGCGTAATCAAAACCAAGCACTTGAGATCATTCGTTTTCAAATTCCAATCATTACTATGACAAAAGCTCACAATCGTATTAAAACGTCGTATTGTTAAGTAAATCGATTACAAATTCGATTTCATTTAGGTAACGTGTAATATCATTCAAAACCTTGTTAATGTACGTGTTAATCTCTCTCATCAAGTGCATTGTTTACACACATGCTTTGTTAGCAATAGCTGTTTAATGGATTAGGTTAGTTTAATGCTTTTACTGTTTCAAATACTTGATATAATCATGTTTACAGTCGAATGTTGTGATAAAACCATAAATACAGCAGAGTATACCATTTATATTGCAAAAAAATGTTTTGTCATTTGATATTTCTAATGATAGAGTGTCAAGAGCGATTAGAGGTTTTGTCTTCGATGTCTTAATGTAGTTAACGAAGTTCATAGGGAATGATGCGAGCTCCGAGTAATTATTGTATGTATGTATATACGGGCGCTATACTGATTTTAAATTAATCGAATGTTGATAGTCATAAATAAATAAAATTGAATAAGTATCACATTTTGATATCTATTTTAACGTTATTATTTAATTACAACATCCACTTTGTTTAATTTCAATTTCATTAATAATGTATTGATGATGATGATGCATGTATTGATTTACATTAATTCAATAAAGATTTGACGCCATATCAGCTCTAATGTAAATAGAATAATCTTAAAATTAATATTTATTTTGTTTGTATAATCTAAAATGTATTAATTTTAAGATTTGCATATTAAAACGTGAATAAGGAATAATAATGCATAGCAATTATAACTTATAAAAAAGTTCCTTTAAAATGTTAATGATAAATATAAATGAATAATATTACATTATAAATCAGATTTGTGCTAATTATATATAAATAAAGGTTTATTTATGTTTTCAATATTTTATTGAGTACATAGGAGGGAAATGACTTAGTGTATAAAAAGCGAATGTTGTTGGCGGTCGACACAATTTGTTGAAAACTATCCCAAGTGTAAGCATCATTGCTGTTATAATATTTCTTGTAATATAGTGTTAATTCTACAACAACATATATATATATATATATATAGAGCATATATTACTTACTGTATAAAACAAGCTATATAAATTTCAACCAGTCTAGAATTGTAAACATGACTGTTTTGCACCATCATTTTAATATATTGCACCTCAGTTCAATGTCTTGAATATTATACCTAGGACCAGCTCCATCACTTGTTGATATAGTTCCTAACAGTCTCATCTGTCAAATAACTACAAATTTTGGTTCACAAGTCTTAGAGACGTATATATTAGATTTACATATATTTGTCAAAACTTTTATTTATTAAATAGGGTTGTATGGCCTATAACTATCTATACTTTATAAAGAATTGGTGAAACTAATATAAAACTGTGCTAGTATTATTTTATTAAAAAAATTATATAGTCAACTTTGTTCAACAAGAACAGTAAATGATGTTGAGTCTCCTTAACGTCGCTTTTTGTAGGCTTAGTTAAGCTTTCGCGAAGGATCGTCTGACAGTTCTTATAAGCCTTGAAGGGCATGATACAACAATAGAACCCTCCATTTCCATTTATTTTCCATATTTTATCCTATTTATCATTTTTATTACTAATAAATATAACTATAAACCATATTTATCATATAAGGGTGAATTCCCCATAGCATGTAAGTAGACAAATTAAAAAAAAACTTTTACAATATTTGATACTTTTTAATAGAAGATGAAAGTATATTCTACTGGTATTCGCACAGTAGAAGCTGTGTCGAGATAGCAGTGATAATTTAGCACATACACAAATAAAACGAAGAGGCGCTCATAGCCCAGTTGCACTCGGTGATTAGAAACAATCAGCGAGGGCAAGCAACGACGACGCGGTCAGTACCTGGATGGGTGACCGCTGGTGGCATGTTACCATGAGCATCTCCGTGATTCGGAGGTCACGTTAAGCAGTCGGTCCCGGTTGTTATCATAGGATAACAGTCGTGAAGCTTAGTTGGAGGCCTTCGGGCGGCTTAAAACATCCAACGGTAAGATTACGTAGCCACAACGTTGTCTTGCCAGTCCCCAATTCGCACTTGGCCAGCGTGGGGACGTATGGCTTTAACCCTCTCCTGAGAGGAGACTCGAGCCCAGCAGTGGGACATTATGGGTTGTTGATTGATTGATTGACAAATAAAACAAAAGAAAGTGTCTGTTAATAAATAAAGGTTTAGTTTACAGAGTGCGGGTTCGGTAAGACGACTGAGTTTTCCTAGTTTCTAGTATCGGTAACATACAATTTGCAGATTAAAGGTGAATCAATGTGAATGGTCACAAAACACGCGTTTTAAGCATACCTTTTTTAGGTTTATTGACGGTGATGTAATTGAATGTATAAAAATTATTTTCAAGTATAGATAAAGAATGTAAATAGCTAGAGAAAGCCTTACTTTTTTGGACAAATTTTCGATAAGTATGTGTCATTTTAGTTCAATATAATAATTTTAATACAGATGCGAATAAAGATGTCAGATTATGCTATAGATCAATTTTTTAAGGGTTTAATATCTTGAAGTTCCGCGAGTTTCAAACAAGAGAAGGAATAACTATCTTTTGAGTTATCTCTTAAGATATTCAGACATTGAAAAGTTCATTAAATCTCTTTCATAATGTGATGGTGCCTCATCGAGCCCTAGCCTGAGTAACGTAAATATTCGGCTACCTAACAAGGTGGTTTCGTTAACACCATCAGCAACCCTCACGAGAGGGTTGGGATAGCACCCCTCCTCCGTGCTACCCTGTGGAATCCGTCGCCAGACTCGTAATTCCTCCACTGGCATAAAAGCCTCACGCGGATCAAATGGAAATATCATAGACAATTAAACACATTAAGCACATTGCAATTGGTTTGTTCTGATCACGCTATCTTCCTTTGTGTACCCAAGATTTAGGTGAATTAATGCTCTTCTATCATAGGAGATCTGCACTGCACGATCAAACACTATAACCGTTTGCAGTAAGTGCATTAGCCCATATGCTATCCAGGCCTGGTATTATTGAATACCGAGTGGCATTTAAAAATGCCCCTATACCCGGTTTGGAACTCGAATCCAATTTCCCCTACCATCACAACGGCAATAAGGCTTAACCGGCCTACAGAAACTCCGTGTATCTGACCATTAAAGCTCCCAGCACGTGAGTACACATCCCACAACCTAAACACGCCAACCTCAGTATAAAGCACTACATTGACAGATCCCCAAGGTATAATCGTGTAGCAAAACTAAGAGATGATCAGTCGCCGAGCTCCACTCGACCATACCTCGCTTCACCTCACTGCAGGCCTTATAAAGAAGCCTACTCATACATCACCAATCAAAGGTACCAATAAAACCAATGGCAATGCTTACCAAATAGAACTATAAGGTTACATCTAGTTACCTAACGAATACCACGATACTCAGACCAATAGACATTTACTAAAAAAAAACTTAGTACTTATTAATACCCTTTACCCTACAAGTTATTATGGAAGGCAGTGACTAACCTGACTTTCTTCAATGCAATACTTTTAACTTACTCAAGTTAACCCTTCGTCACACCGAATCTAGACGCGCGTTCCTCTCGAGGTCCGATCTCCTCCGCGGTTCTACACCAAGTGCCCTTTCCTAGCCCTCGTCTCTCTTCTCGAAGCCGTCGATGATTCAGGTAATCACCCTTTTTTACTACGTTCACTTAAAACATGGATTTTTATGGCATCCAGATGTGAGAAGTTTCCCACGACAAAATTCGTATAAAGAGTCTATAATGTTTTGTTCTAACTAATTTATCGCCCTATCAATCAAGTCGTTTATTGGTGTCGTCCGTCCCTTTTTTATAAAGGACCATTTCACCATCTGCACATGTGACCATTGCATTTAAACTATTGTTTCAAATTAACAAAGCGCACAAGATTGTGTCAGCTAGCCGGTACTATCACAATAACAGATTGAAGAATTTTAGATGAAGTTGTGAATAAAAGCAAGCGAAATTACTTATTTTTCAGTATAAGTTCGTGATTTTTCACAGACATTGTAGACAGACAAACGGACAGATATTACGACTTATGACCTTCAAACCTTCAAGAAAAGAACATACTCTTTCTCAAAAAGCCGACAACGCACTTATGACGCCCCTGGTGTTGCGGGCGCCCACAGACGGCGGCAATCGCTTACTATTAGGCGATGCGACTGCTCGTTTGTCCTCATAAAAAACACGAAACTATAAAAGTCCGTTTTTGTCATATGGCTACGGAACCTTAAAAATAAGTTATTCCATTTACGTTAGCTAATGTAGGCAAAAATAAAATAAACTGTTTGTCAACATCCAACAAAGACTTACGTAAAAACTCAGGCCTTTTTTCTGTTTATAGTTCCTTCTTCCAAAAGGTTTTAATTAAGGATTAAAGGTTGAATATATTTTGTTGGTAAATAACCCTAATTAAGGTGATTCTAATTAAAGCGTTATTATTCTTTGATAATAATGCTTAGAAGGCGAAATTTAAAGTATATATTTTTAACAATTGAATAAAAGATGTATTTAAATAGCGGAACGCAAGGCAGAAAAAATGAAAAATCTCGGAATCAAGGGGCAAGTCATGAATCTTTGTAAAAAATATTGCACTGTATTATTTTTAACAAATGGTTGTGACTTCTGACTTGTGCATCTGCTTATGACGTCACGTCTGCGTGTGAAACGTCAAGCAGACGCCATAATATCACCGAGCGTTTTGACGTGAATTTTAAACTTTTTATTTAAATCGCATTTTTTCCTACTAATATGCTTTTATGCTATATATTCCTGCTTCATTTATTGTAGAAATGAAGCAGGAATATTTAATAACAGGGGATATATTCGAGCATCATAAAATAGATTTTCAAAATGAGTCACCTTGCCCATTGAGAACTAGATCTGATTTTGTTAATCGATGATGAATTGAAAAGGCAATCATTGCTCTACCACTGCGGTTTCCGACTTCATTCGTATAATCAAGTAACTCTCTTTTTATATTTGGCATCAAGTCGAAGCTTTCATTTCACTTCCTGTCAAATTATGTAAAACATTATGGGGCCCTCTTGCTTTTAACTCGCGATAGACACGTGTGGTTTTTTGGTTTTTGGTTGTTGTTTGTGGTTGAGATATATGTGGCGAATAATTTTAACATACAAAAACAACTTTAGAATAATGGGTTATGTAGTCGGTTATTATAAGCGCAGTGTACGTTTCCGACTCGCTTTAGTTATTGTGATTAGTTGCGGCCATGTTTGAATTTCCAAAGTGAAATTACGGCTTATTGTTTTTGAACGTTAAACCCCCTAATGGTCGCGTATCTATTGGCGCACGAGATTATGTGTATATATTGTGAAATACAAATTTTGTAACTTTTTGTGATAGAAAACCTCGCTGACACCTCGCAGATTACAGAGGGGACTGATTACGAAAAGATAACCAGTATACTTGCATACTAATTACTGATGAAATAAAAACAATGATTTAATTGTTCCATGATTAGGGTATGTCACGTTGTTGGGTGTTAGGGTTCAACGAATATGAGAAATATCCACTAAAAACTACGGAAAAAAAACCACTATTAAAACAAAAATAATAGCGCAGAATAATTATCCCTTTAATTTTTTTAAACATATTGTTATAAAGACTTATTAAAAGTTTATATAAAGATTCATTGACTGGCCCTGGATTCCGAGGCATAAATCTTACTTCGCTCTACAAACAAGGTAAAAAATCTATAAATATATTATAGATCTGATTAAATATTGAATATAGCAGTAAATGGGGGCTTTCATTGTCGTATTCTCTTGAAAGTTTGTAAAGACTTTGTAAGACAGTCGTTCCCAAAAGCTTATTAAGTCCACAATTACGACATAAAATAGAATCCACTATTTATTGTCCTTGTTTCTCTAAGTCATTTTTATAAAAATGTAGCACAAGATACCCCTATCATCGTTTAACTTATGTACTACTAGGCTAAAGTAAAAGATATATTTCATACTAGATGAGCCTCGTGGTGTTACCGACGGTGTAACTTTACTCGCAGATTTTTACTTTTAACATCACGGGTCGAATTACTTTTATTTAGAATCTGATCCTCAGGAATAGACACAAAAATGATGTTAAAATCATATCGTAAAGTGCAAACGAGCAAACGTATTGCCTGATCGAGCCATGGCTTTCCCATGATTCAACCGTTTAGGAGGAGTTAAGTCACACACAGGCGCGTGTATGTAAGTTGTGGAGGTAAAAAGTAGCTTATGTCCCTCTTTATGTATGGCTATATGGATCTAAGTATGGATAGTATGAACTCAGAAATACAAACAACCACAGATTTTTTATGTACATTTTTAAAGAAGTACTTACTCCTTGTGGATTATAAAACAATTCAAGTGCGAATACGACGCATAATATATTATTTATGTAAAAAATGTAAAAAAAAGTTAATGTAAAAAGTCGAAAGTGCCATAACATTTATTTACAGCAAAATGTGACGTGAAACATATTAATTTAAGTCATATTGCCCATCATAAATGATAAATACTACAGTAACGAGAACAGCCATTAAATCAGTGTTCGCACTTTCGCAATTTGTAAAAGTCATTACGAAGTGGCCGACCGCCACTAATTTAATAACGTTTTATAAAATATAGTCCTTTATTTTTGGTCAGTGTCAATGTTTTTACACGATCATACATTAAAGTAATATATTTTATAGACCTAAATTATGAAATAAGGTAGTTCTTCTTTATATTCGGAAATCAGAAGTAATTATTTTACTATAGATACAACATTCGTTCCATTAATTCCATATCAAGTTCATTTCTTTATCACCGGATTTTGACTCTAGATCATTTTAATTGGGTATTTTTCATGTATAACATGTATGCACTAGATGAGCCTTTAATGTGAATTTTTTTTTTTTGAGAATCTAACATTCTCGAATCCTCAGGAAAAGACAAAAAAAAACATTAAAATTGGTTTAGCCGTTTAAGTGGAGTTATGTTACATACACACGCACAAAATATTTATATTTAAAAAGATTTACCTCAAATTGAAAGAAGGATTTCGCACACTGCTTCAGGTGCAAGTTTTCGCAATTAAGAAACACAATAAATGACTAAATTTACTTTGTAGTTCACCGTTTGTAATTGAACTTGAACTGCACGGCTGGCCTAGTGGTTTAAAGGGTTAAAGGGTCGCCACACCGGCTTCTCAAGTCTTTCCTGCGCTAAGTGTTGGTGGTTCAAATCTTACATGGGACAACGCTTTGTGTGATCAATAAGTTGTTGTTCTAATTCTGTGTATACTTTGTGTCCAGTTCCATGTATGTTTGTAAAATCCCCCGCAACACAGGATGAATATTTAAAAAAACAGTAGTTATCTTTAAAAAAAAAATTGAAAAGATTCATGATTTATACCATGTATTTTATAGTTGCTTGTATTTTCTTATTTCACAGTGATAATTTGTTAAATAATAAAATAAAGAGTGAATTGTGTGTTTGTTAATTGCTAAGTACTACCTTTTTAGTAGTAACTAGCTTAGGAGACATGAGTTTATTTTTTCTTAGATTAAACCTTTTCTAAAAACTTTGAAAGAACTGTCTATCATGAGTATAAGGCCGCCGCCACGCTAGGGGTAGTAGGAGACTCGAAAAAGGACCACCAAAAACTAGTCTGCTTTGGACAGTGAGTCTTTAGTATGATAAAAGAGATTCTACCAAACTGATATTACCAATTGAGTGTTAAGAATGCTTTATTATGTGCTAAAGTCGTATGAACAGGACTTTCAGCATACAACTCTCGTGTCACAGTATTGTCGGTAGTACACTTCCCTGTAGTAGCTGTTTAGGTTCTAGGGCGTGCCAAAGAAATATACATACATACACTCGAAAAACTATATCCTTCTTCTTTCGCAGTCGGGTAAAAACAAAACACATTGAAATTGCAAAGGTGTTTAAAAGTCGCATGATTTCGTAGCCCAAGGGCAATTCTTTCGAGGCAATATATATTGTATTCAGCCAGGCACAAAAGGGAACAATCAGATCAGGTTCGCATTAACTAGATGTTCCGATAAAGGATTTGTACGATAAGCTAGAAATTGGACCGTAATTTTTGTTTCATGAAAATGTTATTCATTAAACGAACTGTTGGAGTGTGTAATTAAAAGTGTTATTCTATGTTACTTGAACCGTGATTATGGTGCGAGTCCGGAGCAGCCAGAGATAGCCGTTTTACGATTTTCTGTTTAATTTATTTTGTGTTAGGGTCACCTTTGAGTTGAACCACGGTATTTTGTTTCATTTTGGTTTTTCGAGCTTATTCTTTGTTTCTATCTGTACTTTTTGGTACTCGACCTGCCTTGTCTTTAAACTAAAATCAAAATCAAAGATAACGAATAAAGTACCTACATAGAAATAAAAATTTGTTGTACATCTGAAATCAACTCTCTATTATGAACTAATAAATGAAGATAATTTTAGCCAGGAACCATAGAATATAAGTGACAAAAAATTATAAGCAATATTATTTTTTGGCTTGAAGTTTATTTAATTATATGAAAACAATTTTTTTGGCCTTTGATAATAACTAAAGAATTGGGAGAGCGACGCTTCGGCATGAATGGGTCGGCTCGGCCGGACTGATTCCACGGTCTCACAGAAAAGCTTGCCCTGTTATGCACCGGGTGTTGCGAATGTCCAAAGGCGGTGGTAATCGCTTTCCATCAGGTGATAGGTCTGCTCGTTAGCCACTTATTCCACAAAAATATTCGATGCAGGTATTTTTAACTCAAATGAGTCGGTTACTCATTAGAGTAATTATTACTTTAATATAATTTTGTCAAACTTCAAGCTAAAATACAACATTATTATTTATCTTTTTCAAGACTTGTCTATATTTCTACGTTCTCTGACTGAAAACATCTTTACTCTTAAGTTCAAAAAACTTTTGGAAGTCCGTTTAAAAGTGTGTTGAAGTGATTGATGCTAATCTCTTTCATCTCGTTATTGGTCTTAAAACCACATACATCAACAGCAGAAAATATAAATTAATTGTAAGCAGCTATTGAAGATAGTATCTATCTTTGTCGTTTTACTTTGATTGTAAATTGTGTTTTATCTATAATAATAACCTCTAAATAGAAGTCTACATAATGTTCTTTTTTTTCTTTTTTTTTTTTTTACCACTCCCGCATTAGGAATGTACATTCCTGTGTCGCGGGGATCTATACAAACATACATGAAACGGACACAAAGTACACCCAGACTTAGAACAACAATTTATGGATCTCACAAAGTGTTGTCTCATGTAGGATTTGAACCCACAACACTTGGCGTAGCAGGAAGCGGTGTGGCGACCACTGAAACCACTAGACCAACCGTGTAGTCAATGTTATTATGTACTTATTAATATTGATTTTGATGTTAAATTATCGAAATTTATCACATTGTTAAGTCAATTCTAAATAAAATATTTTACGTAGTCTAATGATTTTCAAACCAGGTCTCGCGTGTATTAAATTAAATACGTTCATATATTTAATAATATGAATTCCCAGTCAATCTATGTATAACATCACTCTACTCACACTAGATTAAATTAAGCTACCCACTGACACGAACATTGCTGAGTGATATAATCAGAGCTTCAAATTATAAGTGCTAAACTTGAAATATTGGCACAGTGTGTTTCGTTAAGCCCATCCTTAATTATAGATATCTTGTTTATTTACAGGAAAACGATGTCTTTAATTTTATTACAATAACTAGCTGAGCCCCGCCATGCTATCCATGGTTTTATCTATAACTTTATAACAACAAACACGGGTAACACCGCAGGGCGAAACTTGTCTAAAAAGGAACCTAAGTAACACCTTGTATCATGAGATATCTGGAAACGAAAATCCCGTCATCATCGGTCCAGCCGTTACAGAACTGCCGAAACACATTAACAGACAGCCAATTTTTTTTATGAGAAAAGGGTGCAAATGTTCGACATATCTCCTGATGGTAAGCGATTACCGCCACCCATGGACACCCGCTATACCACAGGAGTTACAAGTGCGTTGCCGGCCTTTTAAGAAGGAGTACACTCCTTTCTGAGAGGTTTAAAGGTCTTTTTTTTTTGGTGTAAGTACAGATGCCTCAACTAAAATCACAATTTTCTTTCGAATTAATTCAATAAAAAAATGCGTTCATATTTTATTTTGGGCAACACCATCTTGGTCTGGGTGTATTGGTTTATATCGTCTGTGAAAAACTTCGACCCTATTTTCAACATGTAAGTATGCCAAGTTACAGCTGAACATATCAAATATTTTCGTTTGCAAGGCACATGCCAATCAGTTCCACAGTTCCACAGAGAATATCTGAAACAGATAAAACAGTTTGTTAATAGCATAGTTTAAGCGTGATTGTCAATAAAAGTTACTACACACCACAAATATATACTCCAATTTAATATTATTTTTACAGATATAGATGAAACAAGTCTCTATCCAATATAAATTTTCTGTTATTTTCCCGCAAATATTTAGAGCTTACCCATCCATTTCTGTTTGATAGATTGCCAAAGTCAGGAGACAGCCGCTCTGTATAATCAATCATTACAGCTAATACAATAAGACCACACACATTTTTTAGAACGTCATTGGTATCATGTCGTAAACCTTATGTAAAAGTGATTTATGTATGTAAACATAGTTTTTATAACTACAAGTACCATGCATTTTTTCCAGATTTAGAAATGGTAGGTCTCAATTCAGTTGGATTTTGTTTGTTTGTTGCAGCAGACCCTAGTCATTTATGAAACAATTGGAAAAAGTACGATAAATAAAGCGACGCATGTACGCCATGTGCGGTGGTCAACCATGAATAGTGCCGGCGTAAGAGCAAAAGTTCGAGAATTCACGATTGTGGTACGCGCGCGATAAGAACGTGAACCACGCTACTGACCTATTTAATTTTTCAAAAAACCTGTAATAAAATAAGGAGGCTATTTTGTTTTAAAGCGATTTCAAAATTTAATACGTTAAATTATGGTATGGATTGGTGTCGGATCTGACCGCCCAGAATAAGGCGCCCTCAGAGGGCATTGGCGGTCAGAGCCATACGTGGATACCGCACGGTGTCGACCGAGGCGGCGTGCGACTTGGCCGGAACACCACGGTAGGATTTGGAGGCGGAAGTGCTCGCCGCAGTTTATCGACGGGTGGCTGATTACCAGGCGGAGAGTGGCTTTCGGCCTCCGCCCGAAGAGGTACGCGAGTAGCGTAAAGGCGCCCGTCGAGGCAAGATAGTTCGGTGGTCGTCACGCCTGGAGGCACCACGTGCTGGCTTCACTACCATGGAGGCTCTCCAGCCGGTCATCCTCGAGTGGGCAGGGCAGCAGCACGGGACTCTTTCCTTCCGACTGACGCAGGTGCTTCTGGGCATTGAGTCCCACCTGCCATCACTGCGACTGCAGTGAGGACTCGATCCAGCAAACGCTGGCGGTATGCCTTGCTTGGGCGCCGCAGCGTCGGGCCCTCACTGGTGTCATCGGAGAAGATCTCTCGCTACCGGCCTTCGTACGCTACATGGTCGGTAGCGAGAGCAGTTTTACCACGGTCGCTACCTTCTGCGAGGAAGTCAATTTGCAGCAGCAAGTGGCAGAGAAGGCCCGGGAGGACGACCTTCACTTGAAACCGATCCGCCGCTGGCAAACCGGGTGACGGAGGCGCGCCTATCAGCGCATGCTATTTCCATGAAGCAGATTAGAGTAATTTTTGCAGCTTTGACACAAAAAAATGGTTTTAAGGTTAACACTCTCATTACTGTAAGTAAATAGCCATTTTATTTGATCCATTATACTAACTAACATCAACTTTACTGTTCAGTTCTTTCCGCAAATAAAAAGTATCACACGTATTTAATTATTTACTATTTATTCAATCCACCATATTCATAAGGGTGAAATAATTTCAAATGCGCACATGTTTCGAATAAGCAATATTGTCACGCCTCACTGCTCTTCTCAAAATAACTGTGGCGTGAATGAACCTTGGTAATTTACCTATTAAGATGGCATGAGACATTTTGATTACCTATATCCTGTTGCGTTTGATATTAGTTAGAGTAATCAGTGCCAAAACCGCCCCTTTCTATTTTTATGTTTTCTATATCTTTCGACTGTATATGTTTATTTCTTTGGCACGCCCTCTAGGGCTTTGACTCTAGTCAAAAGGTTTGTCGTATTTTTATGTGAGTGGTGTCAATAGATTCGTCTTAGTCGTGAAAGTGACACTGGGTACATCAAAATTAAAAAAATATATCAAAATTAAGGATTTTACACAGTATAGTAAGCTCAAAAAAATGGATTTCAAAGTACATCGACTATGATATCAAAATAAAGGATTTTTAACGGTGACGGTGATTACGAATGTATATAACTGATATATTTTATTTAAAGAAAAACTGAATTTAACATAGATGACAGATATTGACGCAGTTAGGTTCTAATTGAAAATATTTTTTTAAATTTACATTAAATATTATTATAATTTTATACAAGCTGACCAAGAAATTTGTATCTCTATATTTTTTCCTGTAAACATTTACTAAATAGCTGAATACTTGTTTTAGTATTTACACTTTACTCATCTTCTCATAAGTAATATACAATCGTGGACTAAGAAGATAATACAAGATTATTTTTCATAAAAACTGTATCTAGTATGTTATTTTATGCTAGTTCATATCGGAGTAAATCTGATAAAACCAAACAGTCACCAAGACCATTTCAGCTAAACTAAATTGATGATATTATAGGCACATCAATTAGATATGAAATCAGTTAATTTCTAAATAAGTAGTTCAAATAATGAACTACTTATTTAGAAAGTAAACTGAAACAAAATTAAGAGCAGATACACAAAATTAGACGTCACAGTTCAGATAATTGATTGCGGAAATCAGTCGGAAACTATTTGCGGCAGCAGGATCCCTGCGCAGGCTACGGAACTTTCTACCAACGAATACTAAAGTTTCACTTGCACAATCACTTCTACTTTCCATCCTTGACTATGGCAATGTCAGTTATCTGGTTCTCACCGAAGACCAACTGAACAAACTTGAGCGACTCCAAAACTTTTGCATTAGATACATATTTGGATTACGTAAATATGATCATATCTCAGAGTTTTGTTCTAAACTCAAGTGGCTTCCAATACGCTTTCGCCGGAATCTGCATATTCTTTCTCTTTTATACAGTGTTCTGTTTTATCTTCACACACCCCTTTACCTTAAAGAATAATTTCAGTTCTTTAAAATACACATTGCAGTGACCTGAGATCATCGGAAATGTCAATACTAAAAATGCCACCACATCCCACCAATATGCAGACAAATCTTTTACTGTGCAGGCAGTAAGACTTTGGAACAACTTGCCTGAGAGCATTCGACAAGCAAAACCTTGACTGTATTTAAAAAGCTGGTGAACGAGTACTACTTGTCATTGTGAATATTTGAATAGGATATTTATAGATCTGTATATTTGTTGCACATTTATATGTATTTGTGTAGGTTTCTGTATATTTCCTTAATAATGCACGTGTATGGAGAACGAATGTGTATTTGAGCAGGTATAAACCTCTATTGATTTATTTTTATTATTATTACTATTTTTTAATTTTTTTTTCCTTTTTTTCCTTTTTATTTTTTTAATTATTATTGCAATAATTGTGTTAATTGTGTGTACTACTAAAAATCATACATAACAATTTGAAGTCCGTGATATGGTTGTCTGGAAGAGATCGCCGTGAGCGATAAGACCGCCAATTGTTGTAGTAATCCTTTTTGTCACTCATTTTATCTAGTATTTTGTAATATGTACACAATGAAGATAAATAAATAAATAAAAATAATTATGAAAAAAAAAACAGTTTTATCAAACACCAGATGCACTTCTTCTTAAAGAACTACAATAGCAATGAAATTTGTTTTAAACTTTATAAAGTGTATAAAATGTACGTTCTACAAAATTGATGTCGGTTTCTGTATGGGGTATGAAAAACTATTTAAAGATAAAGTGACTATCAGTTACTTCATCATTAAATTGCAAAGCTAGCCCTATTCTATTAAGAATTTAGCATCTTCAATATTTTGATGGTAAGTAGGTGAAAATTTTTAGTAAAATTATGGTAATTCTAGCAAACTAGATTTATCTAATGTTGACTTTTAATCAAGAATAAATGGAAAAGCATTATTGAATAGTAACTTTGTAAATTTGAAGGCTAGCTTAAAATTTTGTAAATGCTATTTTATATTTTTCATTGGAAAATCACGATATAATAACCATAAAATTGAACGTGTAATTTAACTATTGTAACGCGCGTGGTCAAAAGAGCGGCACTAATAATATTCTCCAATGAACATCAAGTAGAACAGTTAGGATATGAATGTCTTCACATTACTCCAAGCGACGGTACTCTTTAACATCTAACATCGAATCCAATTCAATACTAAATCCCCTAACTTGCAGATAATTTTAAACATTGCTTACCATAACTATTCCAATAATTATCAACATACAACTATTATTTGATAGTACAGGTCTGTATAACATTAAAGATTTATTACGCCGGAAGTACCATTATATAAAAAGAGTACAGACGTCATTAACAATTTTTGTAAGTAGCCCTGGAAGCTGAAAAGCGGAAGGCGCCAAGATATTAATATTATTTAAATATGAATAAACTATTTACTCGTTTGTTAAATAATAAGGCTTAATATACCTTATACGAGGCTGGAATCCCTACTTATAACACTATATCACAGTGTGTTAGATACTATTACTATAAGTGTATATTAAAATGTAATTCTAATACCAATGTTCTATTAGATATAAAATCATAAGATAGCTGAAACTATTTAGTTTAATGACCTTTTTCTGTTCAAATATAGCCTTTACAACGGTCCTTTTCTAAAGTTTAACAGCGAACTAGATAATATAAAATGCTTCAGAGAAAATAGGTTAAGTGTCATCTTCTATTCAGCAAGTACAACACGAAGCCTTATAAATTGAATGTTCGGTCATTAATTGACTGTAAATTATGTTGTGACAGGGTTTTTTGTTACTATTAAGAGAGCTCATAACAAGATTACTACGATTGTTTTTAATATTTTATTACCTACTAGATTAAGCTACTATTTTCTTTCATCACAAAATAAACAGGTAACATTAATTACATTGTACATATCAGCAAAGTCTGGAGCGTAAGTTGTACATTATCATGTCATTGTATGAGAAACATTAACCGTTTTCTACCTGTTAGTTCTTAGGAAGTGAGTTAATAATATTAGAGAAATAAATCTAGATATGATACCCTATTAGAAAAGCGATCTTATAAGGATTCCATTTTTTTCTTTTCTGGTACGAAACCCTAAAAATAAATTTATCTTTTCGCTGTTTTTGTTCGTTTTTTATTATACAGAAGTACACAAAATAATGGTTATAGAAACAAATAAATGATGAAAATCCTAATGTTTTGCAGTTCGATTCCGTGGATGAGTCTACTAGCGACAATTACTTTAATAAATACGTACCAAAATAATCTTATTTAAAATTATCTATGTACTTTATAACACATGTTCACACCCAAGAAAAACTAAGACCAAATTGTCATTTGCTATACAACAAAAGTGTCATACACGTAAGCCAAGCTCATGATATTAATAGACACATCTGGAAATGAGTTAATGTAGAATAGAATACAATAGAATAAACTTTACTGTGTACCAGTTACTACAGTTTACGTTTAGGAGTATATCAATTTAATAACCATGTACAAATAGCGGCCTTATTGCTATAAAGCAATTTCTGGCAACCTTTGAATGGACAAATAGAATGTATCAAGACGAATTCTTAGGAAAAGTTCAATTCAAAATTCAACACCTTAGAAAAAGGTCGTCCATAAAATTTTAAAAGAAACCATCAAAATATATTCAGTACAAAGCACTACAATTTGATTTATTACAAGTACATTTGCAGGGTTATTTGTCATCTGGTGACATTTTAATTTGCATATGTATATAAACCCTCTAAAATAATCATTTCTAAGCGAATCAATCAGTAGAATGGTGGATTATTTGCGATTTTAATGCGACACTCAAATGGGATCAGAATAAACCCTAATCAGAGGAAATTGCCATTAAATATATCTCGTTTGAGTGGAATTTGCGAGATAGTTGTATGAATAAGTAGAGTTTGATGTGAATTTTAATAGACACATTGCGAGGGATTTGCGGTATTCACTGTTATCTGCTATCGGTTCTACAAAGTTCCATTCTGTCAAAGATCAGTTAAAGCCGTGTAACTTGACAGCATATTTTTATAGTTAAAGTTTTAAATCATATAAAATGGAGTCGTCGGTGCTTGAAGAACCACGAGTTAAGTGCAGTCAAACGTACGCGTATGTAAAAGAATATAAATGAAAATGGATATAGGGATATTTATGAAAGTAAAACATTGTTTTATTTCATTTACTTTCCGTGAAGATTGTTTGATTTAACTATTTTTAAAATTAGTAACACAAACTTTGCTTTATTTTAGAGTCACATACCTATGTTAAGAAACGGGTTGCACTCCGGCAGTGCCGGTAAAAGTGAAAAGCTGAATATTAACGTTGTGCATTTTTGATATTTTGGCATGTTTAGGGAAATATTTTGTAAAGTACTATTTATGTGGTAAAACACAATATTTCATTATCATAGCCATATTGTAGACACTCAGTTTAAGAGTATATCATAACACATATCTAATTATAAAAAACCAACTGTATTGTCGTGGTGTTGGTATTATATCAATAAAGAATTATTATTTATTTATTGCACTATCGTACTCAAACATGATTAATGGTCTCCCTCCGTCTTACGAATTTTTATCAGGTTACGTGTACTGACGCGAGTTTAACATTTTTTACACATCAAAAGTACACAACGCCGCTAAATAAGTTTTCACTTCAATAATTAATGTTTTATATCGCGTAAACAAGACATTAGATATTAGTAGTTATTTGCAGAACATAAAATAATTATAAACTGCCTAGCTTCCAATCTGACCTGTCTGACAACTTTACCGACTAGTGACCCAATTACCTTAGCTGACCCCTTTAGGTAACAGGCGAGATGATAGCATTCAAAGTATTTTAACATATAACAAAATATCTTGTGAAAATAGTACGCTTGAAAAAAGAGAAACCGACTATGTAATATAATTATTATTCACTTGCGCGCGATGACTTTCAATAAAGTTTTGAAAACCGTACTAAAGGTTTTTCATCCCAATTATCTTTACTTTTTGGTTTATAAATAGGAAAATTATTTTTTTGCATCGAGTTGAGTTTTCAATGTCATGCTCAAATGAATTTAATATCAGTCTTATATATGTAGTTGAGTGAAACGATCAAAACGTTTGCTTTGTCTTAGAGTAAAAATATTCTGAGTGCATTCTGTAAGTAGATGTTTATATCGCATACTAACTGCAGAGTTAGAGTGAGAAGAAATTGATCTAAAATAATGCAGTTCCACATAGCATTCAAGATAAGCATCCATGATTGTTCTCGTGTAATATCGCTGAGCTAGCTCAGTAATTAAAATGATAGGTTTAATGTTTATTTTAGTGTTTTTTACTACAAGCCGATCTGGTAAGTAAAAAAACAAATTCTTGTTATGTATGAAAAGTTTTAGAAAATTATAATCTACCTAATCGCTGATAAAGTTTATTAGAATAATCTCTACCTGTCTTTTTACTTCTACATATGTTGTGTTTAAATTCTATTGTAATATTTTGAATATATTTTGAGTTGATATTTCTATAAAATGTGCAACACATTATATTTTATCTCTTTACTCATGACTTACCTCATTATCAATAAACGTTTTTTTAAGCAACGGCTCAAAGTGATTTTCAACTTTAAACTTACGTTGTTAAAGTCGAACATAACACAACCGTCGCTTAAAATAACGTTTATGAATAAGGAATTTAATCAAAACTGCTCTAATATTTACCGTATCACTTATAAACGGTTATGATTGTGTAGTATTAGATTTATGACTTAGAACCATTTAGATCTTAATTTCATGAAGTTAATTATTTACCTGTCGTAAATCTGTTTTCTATCTAAGACGTTTACAAATTCATCCAGCCAGCAATCGTTCAAATTTCTTGGTAAATTGAAAATCAGGTTGATATTTTATTGGAGTTTGAAATTAAACGTAATATAACTGCATCATTTTATTGCAGAACCCCTAAATCGAATAAATGTACAAGATATCTATAAACCAATATCAATGTTACCAACACGACGAATATTAAAAGGACGTCTTGTAGGCGAGACAAGACCTTATATGGTAGGTTTCATTGTGCAACTGGTCGCTTTTAATAAATATTTTTTTGTGGAATTGGGGGGAAATCGAGTAGACGTATCGCCTGATGGTAAGCGGTTACCGCTGGCTATGGACACCCGCAACATAAGGGGCGTCTCAAGTTCGTTGCTTGCTTTTGGGGGATGGGTGGGGGAAGACGGGGAGGGATTAGAGTATGGACCTCCAGTATCCTCACTAACTCGGTGAAACACAGCGCAAGCGTTGTTCCACACTGGTTTTCTGTGAGGCCGTGATATTACTCTAGTCAAGCCGGTCCATTCATGCTAAAGCGTGGCTCCCCTACAGTGTAAATTGAAATTTTCTGAGATATATTTTCGATTAACGTCCGATCTATGGCTTCACCAACTGACACTGTATATTCCTTATAAATATCACATCACTTTTTTTTTATAAATATAATTATTTTCTTTTATAAAATAGATGTAGGTATCTAGATCAGGAATAAAATCGTTTTAAATAAATATATATATTTTATCAGGTATATTTGAGGGCAGCTAGAAATGTAAGCCAAAGATTATTGGATAGCCATTGGCTTTGTGGAGGCGTTATAATTAATGAACGACATATTCTCACATCAGCCGCATGTATTGAAGACGTTGAACGATTTTATGTTATATCTGGCACCCACAAGTAATCATTAAGTATATATCATTGAAATTCCTTTAGGTATAATGGTCAACGCGCACTAAGAGGAGCGTAGTGGAGTAAAATGCTCGAAAATAAACTTTAAAATTTATAGCTAAAAGTGCAAATCTCTTCGATTCCGCGGAAAGAATTCCTATGCGAAACTCCGAGGTTAGTCTCAGGGTATTGGAATTTATACCTTATTTTAAATGGAAATATTAAAAAGTATCTATTGGCTTGTATGGTGGCTATATGTGGTGTAATTCAATTACTACTATTGGGTCTCTGGCTGAAAACTGGAAAAAGATCCCTTAACATAATTCTAGAAGTAAATACACGTTATTTATTTGTGAATTGGCCTTCCAAAATGACTCTACTCAGACTAATGGAATTGATAAGCAGAATCCAAGAGTGGTGGTCACCATACTCATTGCGAATGCAGACAATTTAGCAATGCTGCATCATGACCAATGGTGGCCTAATGATGCTTCTGCAACATTGGGCCTCCGGTCTCGCACTCACCAACGAAACAGAACAGCGCGAACGCTGTTATTTTATGTTGTTCTTCTGTGCGAGGGTAGTACCGCCCGGTCGATCCGATCCGTTCGGGCTGAAACCAGTGTGACTCTACTACCTTGAACCGATAGTAATAGTTAAGGTAATATTTCTGAAATATAATTTATTTATAGGTGGATACCTCCAGAAGTGACGGATAATGAATGCGTGATCAATGGCGCAAAGAAAGCTATTTGGAAATGTGTACCAACAAGTGAGTATCTTTTTTTCATGTGTCATATATATGTCTGCCAAAGTGATTGTAGTTGTCTGATGGAAAATTATGAACAGAATCCAAGAGAAGTGGTCACGATGAATGCAGACAATGCAAGAATGTAGCTTATTGACCAACACTATAGATAGATGCTTCTGAATCTTTATAGGCTGTATTAGTATAGTGTTGGTCTAATAGGGAATATGCATCTTTTTTATTTCTTAATGTGATCATTTACATCTCTATATAAAAAAAATATATAAATAGGCTTGAAAATAGTGAAACTAATTTTGAAAACGAAGTTTAAAACACTGACTAAAATTTGAGCTATTCAAACGCCGCCATTTTGTGCACACTTTTGACATAACCAAAGACGTCATTGTCATTTTGTGTTTATTTACTATTTAGTGTTTAAGTTACTTAATATTTATTAACAATTTTAATTGCTATAAAAAAAAATCATGGAAGAAGCTAATTTTTTTGACATACACTACTAACGTAGTTTGACTTTCGACTCCGATAATTTTGATGACGTGACCTTTGACGCCACATTTAGTTTTGACCAATAGTAAGCGTTTTGTGAGTTTGAATTTGCCTCCCTTAATTTCACTTTTTATTTAATATTTTCTAGATTTAAATATTCAATAAATAAAAATAAAAAATACGCTTTCAGAACATTGTAAAGACAATAAAGAATCTAGGAAAAAATATATAAAAAACAAATACAAATTTTATGCATATTCTCTATTATCTAATTGTATATATTCTTTCAATTGTTTTAAATCGAATATTTAATTATCTACATACTGTTTCATTCTTTTTTAAGTTCATAGCTTTGATGGAAACGATTTTGATAACATTCGTTGGATGGTGGGTGATATTGCTATAGTGAGGGTAGAAGACAATTTCAATTTTAAAAGAAAAATTCTGGGATGTGACTTTATACCACAAAAAATTGGATTCAATAATCTTACATTAAGTTACGAAAAGAGTGGCACTATCGCAAGTATAGCTGGATGGGGCACTACAAACAGATTTACAAACGTAAGATTTTCTTTTCTTTTAGTCAAGTGGTTAGTGATTACTGTTAAAGATCTCTAGGGTCCTGGGTTCGATTCCCACCCATAACAAGTTTTTGTATGATGAACACGATAATTTGTTCTGTGTCTGAGTGTAATTCATTTATAATGTGTATGTGTTTAGGAACACATAATAAAGTTAATCAGATGCTGGTTATCGTAGTAGGCTCTGTCTTGAAATGGATTAGACGCCCATGTGTCAGATTTGTTAGAATATTATTATAAATACCCGTGTGATGATAGAGTGATAACATGGAGTGTCAGCATGTTTATTTATCCCGTAATTATCGTATGGATATGGAGCCTACCGATTTGCACAGTATAACAGTACTGTAGAGAGAAGGAAAACCTAAAAAAAACAATGTCAGGCCAGCGTGGACCAGGACCAAAAATGGCCTGTGTCTAGCAGTGGGCTATAAAGGGCTGTTAATGACTATTTATGATTATCTTTATATACACAAACTCACATTTATGTGACGGCCGGTCACCCAGAATAAACATTTGTGTGAAGAACGTGTTCTAAATAAGTTTAAATTTAGTGCTGCAAAAATGTGTAGTCTGGTTACCATAAATACAGTACAGGCTAAGGCTAGTTAGAGTTCACACGAACGTGTTTGAATTATAAAATGTTGTTCTTTTTTATTCTTTATGAAATATTTTTAGATAATTTTAGAATGATTATTTTTTACTAGAATTAATATTAAATTTTGAAATTTTCTTAATTTTTATCGTTTTAACGCGATTTATGTTCCTTGGCTTGTAACCGATTTTTTTTTAGTTTCTTTTAACTTTTTCTTACTAGCACTTTTGTCTTAGCTCTCTGTACGTTTGCTTGTGACTTCCTCTATTTTTATGACTGAAACTTAACAGGTTGATAAAGTGCCTTTGGAGAAAGCGGAAAACTCAGTGGATCTGTTAGAAACTGATGTCATAGTTGTATCAAAAAGGGGTTGCACAGAAAATTGGGACGAACGGTATCATGATGTCATCAACAAACACATGATTTGTACAAAAGACGCCTCGGATGATCTTGAAAGCATAGCATGCCGAGTAAACTTTATTTGTAAATCTGCTTCGGAATCTATGAAATAAAAATTAATCACAAAAAGGTATGCACGGGCATAACTTTCGATCGACTGCACCAAACTGGATAATTCTTTTTTTATGTGTTTGGTATTATCAGGACAAAGTTCGTATAGCAAAAAATAAAAAAAAACTGAAGGTGTTATATTTTCTTAGTTCACTTAGTCGTATACACTGCGGCCTTGCGGGAAATTAACTCGGGCTTATTAAAATAAGTTTGTCGATAATTTAGAAAATTATCATGAAACGGTACGAAGATCGCCGGGTCAGCTAGTTTAGAATATATCTTAATATATAAATTTGAGTATGCTTAGACTAGATCAAGTAAGGTTGACTATGATGATGATGATAAAGTAAGTCAGTAAGTAAGCCTCTGTGTGGTGACGGATTAAGAACACGAAGGGTCACCTATGCATCCCGTGGGTTGGAGGTGACCAAAAGAAACAAACTACGGAAGACAAATCGCTGCAAAGACAAATGAAAACTTGAAATAAAGTCTAAACCAACCCGGCTGGCCAACGTGGTATAGAAGGCCAAACCTCCTTAAGGAGGATTTATGTTGAGTAGTAGATTCTAAATGATTGTTGATGATTATTGATGGTGAAATCAAGTCTTGTAAAGAGTTTTTACTACTATTGTTAAGAAAAACAAGTTAGTATTTAACAGGACTGTTTCTTATTAATTTCACGAAAATCTATATAATAAATCATAAGCTAATATACTATTGCATTTCTTTAAACTTAGGAACAAGGTGCTAATTGCAAGCCATTAGATGATTCAGACAGCGAGTACTTCGATATCACTAAGGTACCTTTAAGAAGAATGATTTTGGATCCCAAGAACCGTGTTGTTCATACAGCTTTTCATCATAGCCATACAAGAAGAATTGATATGACAATCGGTGGATTTTGTGAGGTGAATTATATTATATCTTTATCTTGATTCTCTCAATGTTTAACTGAAAATACTATACACATTCTTAAAAGCCAATTTCATTCAGTCATCGGTCTATTTAGCGCACTTTTTTCGTTAAACAGTGTAGACTCCACTTTCTATGTAAATGAAACGTAAAATAATATTTTCTTCTTTTAGAATGACCACGGGGGACCTCTTGTAGTTGGCCGGGGCAAAAGTGCTAAGGTCATAGGAGTTATGTCAGCATGCCAAACCCAAGCCGCTACGCAAAAGTGTTTCGGTCCATTTTTGTTCACAAGTGTATATAAATATCGAGAGCTAGTTTATTTCTGCAGTACTCCTGAACTGGGGTAGGTTTTAAATATTATACGTTTTATGGCATTTTATACTAAGCTTGTAGAACTTTTTAAAAAATAAATTTCTGTTACTGGTTTTTATCTTAATTAGTTTAAAGAAAAATCCTTTAAGGTTTAAGACATTTATTTCTCATTAAGATTAACATAAATCACTTACATGAGAAAAATAACTAAACCAAACATTTTTAATTATTCGTCGTCACTTTAGAAGGTAGATAGTGCGTTCTTACAAAGACAAATTCATAGTGCAACATTGTAACATATCGCCCGCACAACGCACTCACAGCTGTGAAATATCCGCTAATATCTGTTGATAAAGTTTATTTTTGAATGCGTTGAACGGGCTTACACGTTTTAAATCCGAAGGCAGTTGGTTAAACATCTGTGCGCCTGCGAACACTATCATTGTT
This sequence comes from Hyphantria cunea, assembly GCA_003709505.1. NCBI lineage: Eukaryota > Metazoa > Arthropoda > Insecta > Lepidoptera > Erebidae > Hyphantria > Hyphantria cunea. The sequence continues at coordinate 307,614 of PKRV01000203.1, read as the reverse complement.
TTGCCAAAGTTCGTACGAGGCTTCGGCAGAACGAGATAGCTTGCGCGACGCGTGCAGGGGCGCGCAACCTTTTTACGCATGAACTGCAAATTTGTATGTAATTTTTTGTCGAGTGTTTTGCGAACGAAAATACAAGTATGGTATTTATATAATTGTTTGATATTCATTAATTTTGTTTCTTGGTAAATTCGTTTGGTCTCTGTTAGGTAATTATAATTAAATAGCATTTTAATTATTTTATTTTGCAAAACTTGCAGTTCGTTTAACTGAGTTTTAGCCGAACTGTTCCATATTTCGATCAGATATAATAAGTGTGGTTTAACTAATGAATTATATATTTTAAGCAGATGTTGACGCGGTATATATCTTATACAATTTCTGAGAGTGCCGAGAAGAGAAACTAATTTAGATTTAATATGTTTTCTGTGTTCTTTCCACGTCAACTGAGTATCCATGTGTAGACCTAAATATTTTTCATGAGTTTTAAGTTCGAGGGGAATATTGTTTATTGTTAACGGCGGGTGAGTTGGTATAGGTTTGTTTTTAAATCCTTTACTAGGAAAACTTGAAGACAAGAAAATAACTTGAAGACTTAGAACAAAAAATGTAGATCAGACAAGATTACACAATTTTGTTTCTTGTTGAGGAACTTACAACGATTGGCGTATGTCATTATATTACTAAGATTTTGAACCCAGTAGAAACATAATAACAATAGAACGCATGCCGGTTCTTTACCATTAATACAATATGGTTAAAAGACTTGGCTTGACGAGCGACGTTCAACAACTTTGACGTTAAAGCTTACATTTCATGTTTTTTATGCCAAAAGTTCATTATTTTTATTTTTTAAATGCATTACTCTTTTACTTAATTACAGTTGGAGATGCGATGATCTGATTAGATCAAACTCTATGTATCAGGAGACTTCTTATAATTGGAATAACCAGCTAGACGGGTATCTGTATTAATAATTTATTTCCAATCAAGAAAGATATTGATGTATTAATAAAAGGACTAATATAATACAGTTAAACTTACCTAATATAATAATTATACCTAAAAATATAACTTGACAGGGTCGACTTTAAGTTTGCTACGCTACGATTGAATGTTGATTCTTTACTTATAGTTTATGCTATCGGATCTCCACAACCAAAGTATAAGGCGATATCGAAGTTCTGTATAAAGACTATCGTCAGACTTACAGACAGCTACCCATAACAATTGCAGAATTGTTTGTACGGCAACCAAGACTGATGGCTTATCGCACTATCCGAGGCATGGAGGGAGCTCCTTATATCTCATGAACTGGCTAGGATTGCTCAACTTTGCAAAGTTTTAAACTACTAGATTACAACTGAGCCAGCAGCTCCACAACCAATAAATTTATAACTTTTAAACCTTTTTTGATTAACTGTGTAATCTGCTTTCCTTCAAGGCCATTCCGATTGTTTAAATTTAGACTGTCGCTAAATGATTCCACAATTAATTTTTCAGAACACAAAAATTAGATACTTCAGGCAAATTTGTGCTAAGAAGTTATGCTCAAACGCCATTGTATCCTATAATGTCACCTTTAGTAACAGAGAAGGATTTGAAGACTGAAGTCTCAGCAACTGTTCATGCCACTATACAAGAAACATTAAAGTCACAAACAGAAATACAACGTAATAACGTTCTAAATTATTGGACTTCTGGGAAATCTGAAAAAAGTACATCGCCAAGTGTTTTAAACACTTCGACTCAGACATCAACACTTAAATCTTTACTGTCACAAGTATTGGGTAATTCTGTATCTAATAATTCTTCGCGTTGGACACAAATGCGAAAATCTTTAAATTATCAAGAAAGTGCGGTGACTTCCAAACTAAATGCAGATGTATACAAGATGGTCCAGGATTGGCAGCAAAATTATCTGAACTACCTTAACAACATGTGATAAGTCAAACCGCTTTAGAATGGTTGTATCAAGCTATATCGATGACAATTTATACTTACATGAGTTTTAGATTACCCTAGTTTTTTACTACTAACTCAGAATTATAAAGTAATATATTTAAAAGAAATGTTTTTCACTGAAGTCTAAAATAATACGTTGTAAAATCCCTTTGCTAATTGCAAGTTGTAGATTGCGTATGAATTTAACAACCTCATTGTAAATATTGTGAGAAAAAGTTCATGAACTACTGTAATAATGAAAACTTTTACTTTTGTAAAGAAAATGTTTAATAAAGATAATGAAAATAAAGTAAAGCGTAACTTAATTACTTTAAAAAATTAATGGTGCGATGACACGTATGCAAAAATACTAAAATGTGAAATCTTAAGATAAGTTATTGCCAATGTAAAAATAATGTTACCAAATTAATTTTCAATCTAGTATAGCTTGTCATTTTAGGTTGTGTTTGAACAAATATTTGTACTCCTGAAGCTTTATTTTTAATTCTGTTGTATGGTGTAATACTATATTGAGATAGAAACATTAATATAAACACCAAAAACCAAAAATATGTACAAATTAAGTATGCAGTTAAAGGAAATAATTTATAAGTCGAATTTGCCTTGTCACAGCACCTGTCATCTTCTAACTCTGGGCTTTCTCTGTGGATTATAATGAATTCCAGTTACTTTTAATATCATTCAAATTGAATTTAGATAAATATTTATATAAATATATCGATATATAATCTAATCATACCGTGAGTGTCATAAGAACTGGCAAAAATTGCAAACTACGAAAACAAAAAAGAACACTGCAAAGAGCAGGAAAAGGTGACACAAGCCCAATACCAAATATCATCTATTAGGCAAATATATATTTCCCATGTTCTTTATACTCTCTTCAATAAATAGCTCCTTTAAATAAACAACTTCACATAGCCGTTTAAAATTCACCGCGTCTTGCACCTTTCAATTAACATCGTCAGGAATCTATTATTGCCACTCTCGGTTCCAATCTATGGGCGCTCGACTATGCGACAATGATGTTAGCGTTAACGGAATGGAAATAAACAACCTTTACACATCTGAGAGTGAAATTGTTAGTTATTTAGAATCGATGCAGACGTTTGAAAAGAATGTGAATAAATAATTACAATTTGAAATCAATTTTTTATAATCGCAGAGACAAAATCACGCACAATTAACTGAATCTTGCAAACGTATTGACTGTGGCAACATCCACATACAGCGGAAATAAAAACGTATGACAACGCCGTCTACCGAAGGTACACTGAATTACAGAGTACAGGGGTCACCACTATGGAGGAACGGGTCACATGTTCCTTCAAAACAAAGTGAGGATCCTCCGACCAGTAGAGATGATCATGCCTGGCGGGCCACTACCCAACGGTTGATGTTGGGAAGTTTGTATATACGTTAATCGGCACGGGAACTTCTATAGCGCGATGCGGGATTGGTAGCTTCTCCGTACACTACCTTACTCTGTAAGTCAGTGTATCTTCGATAGACGGCGTTATCATACTTTCTTGTCGCCGCTGTATGTGGATGTCGCCACATCGACTTTATATTTTTTATATATTTAATAGTGATTGTGTACATTTATCTTTTAACACTAATGTTGCAGGTGAAAAACAAGATACATAAATTTGTTGTTTATAATATATATTAAAATAGAAAGATAGAGAAAGAAATTCTACAGATAAAGTCTACTAAATGCTATAAAACAAACAAATTTTATAGTGAATATCGTACTAGATATATTTATGTATTTTTAAATAGATTTTTTTTAAATATTGCACTTGTATCCGCGATACAGTTTATCAAATATTGTATTTATTTGGACAAAAAAACGAGTATTTGTATATATTTCAGCGTACATCCAACATGCTATCGGTTGGATTACAAAGATACGATTTTCAATGCTGTTCTAAAAGAATGAGGGCGATTATATTCATATTTGAAAAAAAATCGCCCACTCATTTGCGCTAACTTTAGTGCACTAAAAAATTTTTTTAATGAATTGTTTCTTCGTCTGTTACTACTTGAATTTCAAGGTAGTTAACAAAGTCTTTTCAAATGGAAATATTGGCTTTCAAACAGAAATTTCTAGTAACTCTCTGATATTTTTATCTGAAATTGAAATCCTAACAGACTGCTACCAAAAGCTAGGTAAAATTTAATTGGACAAGGCTTTAAGAAGTGTACTTTATAGGAGACAATAAAGACAATACCTTAACTTGTTCAGATACGTTAAACTGTGAACATTGAGTCTTGTGAAATTGGTATAATTAACTTACATTGATAGGTTTTTTTCTAACATTTTTTTGTGTAGATACGTGTTTGTAAACAACAAATTTGCTATGGCTATATACTTCATAGTCTGAAACCTAAAGTCAGGGTCATCATCATCAGCCTATCGCAGTCCACTGCTGGACATAGGCCTCTCCAATTTCACGCCACTTAGTTCGATCTATGGCTTCTCGCATCCAGCTCCTTTGTAAGAAAAATATACATTTATTCGCAGGGTCAAGTAAATAAATATTTTATAAAAGAATGAAATAAAAAAGAGGTTTGTACAGGTTATGAGGTTAAAATGGGTCACCCTCTAAAATATAATGTGCCAAATTATTTCAGGATTCTCATTAAGGCCAAGTTTATTTCAGATTCAAAACAATTCTCTGCGTTTGCACAAATGACAGCGTAATATTTACATAATATTGACTAAGGGAAAATAAAGTTAATTGAATACAAATGATTTTAATTTTAAGTAAATATATTTTAATGTTGTTTCTGTTGCCGTAAGCGATAAGTTTTATTTGTCAAATTTTGACTTGATTCTCTTTTATTTTATGTTTTAATATTATTTATTTGTTTATGGCAGAATATTATAAAAGGACAATATTACATTTATAAATACATATTTAATTATTGCACTCTGATTTTTTACAACAAAAGTTCGGTTAAATAGGAATACAATGATAAATAGCAACAGTATAATTGCCAATATATTTTTGATTCTTTTGTGAATGTTCCTAAAAAAGCGTATATGAAAGGTTTGTACGGCATAATTTGGCTGACGACTAATGTTGATGACACAAAAATTTCCTTGACAACAAGTAATGAATTATTAAAAAAACCAAATCCTTATTTTATTTTTGTGGCAGTGGCTCTCCCACGGCTGAGACGAATCTATTGACACCACTCACATAAAAATACGACAAATCGTTAAGGCGTGCGTCTTGGGCGTGCCAAAGAAACATACATACCTACATACATACATAAACTGAAAACATAACCCTTCTTCTTTCAGAGTCGGGTAATAAAGCCATTTATACTACTTTTAATTACCCATTAGTTTTTATATTCCATGTAGCCATATATCTAACGCGGAAACTAAAATTATAAAGCACATAGAACATTTACTAAGAGAACTGTAATGAATTGCGTTATGCTAAGCGTAGACGTTATATTCTTTGCGCAAGACGTCCATTCTACTTGGACCTCTCCCTTCTAACTGCACTTCCAGAGTTTTTAATAGACTTAGAAATTATGCTGCAGCTCTTCGTAGTTGGATATTTCAATGTCTAGTTTAAATAGGCGCTGTAACTGCATCAAGTTCAAGTCAGCATTTAATACTAACAGTCACTTGAATGAAAGTGTTCTAATTTTTTCCATTTAGGTGTTTAGCATACTTAATATAAATTACTTTGTTGAAACTGAGTACTGTACGTAAAAAATATTGATAAGTTTCAAGAGTTTACCTTAACTATACAATAAATTCAATTGAAAAAGAAGGGAATGAAGAGAAATAAATGTTTAAATAGATTCTCGACATCTCTCTCGAATCAGTAAATGGTCTGGTTATATCTCTAACCGATGGTCGGTGGAGCTGAAATGTACTTGTGTGGAGACCGCGAATAGGCAAACGTAGTATAGGGCGCTCTGAGGCACGATGGCTTGACGATTGGAAGAAAAGGATGGATGCGGACTGCCCAACACCGGTATAGTTAGCGCCTTCCTTCAGCAGTGGACAGTGAGTGGTTGATATATTAGGATTCTCTAAAAAATTGCATAATTTTCCCGATAGCCTCTAAACATCTACAACTATATTACTGTTTATATCGGCTAACGTACGTATTTATCTTGGATAAATTTTAATATATTCTTATGTATATGTTTTTGACACTTTTGGCAATTCATTTTTAACGGCTGCGCCGATTCAGATGGTGAATATTTCTTAACTAGAGTTAAAAAGGCGGCACAAAGCTCGCCAAATCTGCTAGTATTACCATATTATTTAACCTAATATTCTTGACTTTGCTACCAAAACTATTGCTACTTTCTACAATACTTATTTTAATTAATTAAATTGCTCTAACGTACCCTTATTATGTTGTGAATTACTCAAGGACACACTTGTCGGGTCCTCGAGGTCGAAAAGTTAACGCGGTCATCGATTAATTATTTCACTCCACTAATTTTCTTCACTAAATTAGTGGGCTAATCTTTTATGGTTCTTGCATACATGCAAGTATGGTAATGGTAATGGTACACCATATATCGTGTTTACGGTGTACATACCTATAAACTGCGTGTGGACATACAAGATATTAAATATATGAATTTCTTTCAGTAAATTAAATTAAATATATTATTCCTAATATTATTTGAGGTCGGCTACTAGTTCAAATTGTTTTACCTGAATATTTGCATTGTTAACGGAGCGGCTGGCACCACTCTTCCGCAACCCTGAGATCAAGATAAAACGAGGGTGGTAACGGGTTTGAAATAACGTCAAACTTCTAAACTCCGGGATCTTATTAAGAATTTCTTGTTAGAAAAACTCAACAATACTTTTGGCCCGACCTGGGAATCAAAACCGAAACCTTTCGCGATTAACAGTTGACTACACGGTTGGCCTAGTGGTTTCAGTGGTCGCCACGCCACTTCCTACTGCGCCAAGTGTTGTGGGTTCAAATCCTACATGGGACAACACTTTGTGCGATCCATAAATTGTTGTTCTAAGTCTGGGTGTACTTTGTGTCCGTTTCATGTATGTTTGTAAAGATCCCCGCGACACAGGAATGTATATTCCTAATGCGGGAGTTGTCTATTTAAAAAAAAAAAAAAACGCTATGAACTAGAGCAACGAGCCAGATTTGATGTATGAACTATATTTCTGTATAGTTTCATATAAATCCGCTTAGAACTTTTTGCGTGAAGACCAACAAACATCCATATATAATCACAAACATTTAAAATATTATAGTAGCCTATGTTTTAATATTTTGTAATTATTATTTTCTACGTATGAGCCTATTAAAGTGAATCTAATTGGCTGATAGACAGCGTGAGCTGAATCTAAAATTGGTAGTCACCATACTTATTGCGATAGTCTATGCAACAATGCTGACCCACACTATGTCAGCCACTATAGAGATGCTTCTGTATCATTGGGCCTCTGGTCTCGCACTCACCAAGGACAGAATGAATGCTGTCATTTTAGATTGGTAATCTATGAGAATTCATGCAATTAATAATAACTCTATACACAAATCCGTCATAACAGTTCATTTTAAAGTTTTTATAAATTAAAGGTATTTTTAGAAAAAGTGTTACTATTTTTTTTATTTTTTCTATGGGATAACGGGCAAACGAGCAGACGTATCGCCTGAGGATAAGCGATTATCACCACCCATGGACATCTGCAACACCAGAGGCGCCACAAGTGCGTTGCCGGCCTTTGGGGGATGGGGAGGAGGATAGGGATGGGAGAAGGGGTTGGGGTATGGCCTCCGGTATACTCGGGTCTGGATGGCGTAAGAAAGCGGTTACCGGATCCCTCCCTTATCAGGCGCAGAGTGGCACACCGTGGTGGTTTAGTGGGTTGTCTGGCTGGTGTCAGTCAGGAGTCCCACACAAAGCGAACCCCCTGTACCCGCAGGGGGGGAGCGAAGTGCGTAAAGCCATTCACCAAGTCAAAAAAAAAAAAATGGCCTCCGGTATACTCACTCACTCGGTGAAACACAGCGCAAGCACTATTTCACACCGGTTTTATGTGAGACCGTGGCATCACTCCGGTCGAGCCAGCCCATTCATGCCACAGCGTGGCTCTCCTACGGCAAAAGAAATGGATACTAATTAAAGTATCCATTCCTTTTATATAAAAAGTCTGAGTACCGTAACCCAACTGTAAAAATAGGCTTTAGGGGTATACTTGGGGTGGAGTCTCAAGGGATCGTAATATACATTTTCATTACTAAAGATTTCTTAATTAAGGTTACGTGATATTTTCAGATTTATATTAAGGACGCTATCTTATTTTAGTATTATAATTTATGTTGATGATATATATATCATAAACATGTATTATATATATGTCTGAATTAGTTAATTATAATCTGTATTTCAGACTATCCTCTTCCCAAAGGTAAATACGTTAAATGAGGACTTTGATGTATGAAACAAATTGTTTATAAATATTGACATAAGTTTCATTTAATTATTCAAATCTTTCATAAAGTTATGTGAAATAATAACATACAGAGTCGAAACGTGGACACTTACGGTACGACGTGGTTAACAAGTTTAAAGTTGCTCAGCGTGCTATGGAGAGGAGAAATGCTTGGCGATTCTCTGAGGGATCGCATCAGAAACAAGGTGATCCGGTAAAGAACCAGGGTCATAGCCCACAGGATTAGAAAGCTGAAGTGGAATTGAGCTGGCCATATTTGCCATAGAACCGATAATTGTTGGGGTAAAGGGTTCTTGAATAGAGACCGCGTCTCGGCAAACGTAGTGTAGGACATCCACAGGCCAGGTGGAGTGATAATTTGCGCAAGACGGCTGGCAGGAACTGGATGCAAGAAGCTGTGGATCAAACTAAGTGGCGTACAATTGGAGAGCACCATGTCCAGCTTTGGACTGCGATAGGTTGATGATCATGATGATAAAAGTTATTAGTAATGCTTAATAAAAGTTTTATTCTTCTCATCCGGTATGCTCTTGACAGAACGGTCATAATAGTGATGTAGTAGCAGTTAGAGATGTGAAGCGCTGCAGGATCTTTTTTGTTACTGCTGCCTGTTCTTTTTTATGATATAGGTGGCAAACGAAGACTTGGCAGACGTTAGTGGTCATCCTGCTGCACTCGTTCACCGAACTTCCTACGGCAAACTAGTTCTGGTCAGTCCAACAAGAAGGTGACGCAGACGCTGTTCGGGAATCGGTACACGAAACTTCAAGCATTCTTTTCTCGCACCACATTGCCAGGGCGTCTATTTTATGCCTTTCCACTTCCCGCAAAGTCCTAATTTCAGCTCCGTATAGAAATACTTCTAGAACTAACTTGTATATTCCATAATGATGGTGACAATTTTTGATTTAGTTTTTTTATGTTATAGGGGGCATACGAGCAGACGTATCGCCTGATGGTAAACGATTACCGCCGCCCATGAACACTCGCAACACCAGGGGCGTCACAAGTGCGTTGCTGCCCTTGGGGGATAGGAAGAGGGATTAGTGAAAGTGTTTGATTATGGGCCTCCGGTATCCTCACTCACTCGGTGAAACATAGCGCAGGCGCTGTTTTACATCGGTTTTCTGTAAAGCCGTGGTATTTCTCCGGTCGAGCCGGCCCATGCATGCCGAAGCGTGGCTCTCCTATGGTTCTTACGAAAATTCATAAAACTAGAATATCTGTGTCTATGATTCAAGGACTAAATGCACAGTGAATTAATTGCTTCGTCTTACTCAAGCTTTATTCATTTATATATTTTACATCACTTCTATCATTTATCAAAGCAAAAGGTACAAATATCTGTATTTTATTTGTATTTCATAATTTCATATTGACTGCGTCAGTGGTAAAGTAGTAGCGTAAGTAAATACTGTGCTTGAGAGCTCAGGTGCTATTCCCGGGTCAGACCAAATGTTAGTATTACCAGGATGTTTTAAAGCTTTGTATATATTTACGTATTTAATAAGTATATAGGTACCAGTCAATCCAACTGTCATAATACAAGGTCTATTTTGTTAAAAACTAGATGGCGTTGTGTGTCAAATGGTCAATACATTTCATTATATGTATGATTTTAGCACCACTATGAAGTATAAAATAATCTTGTATTTGGGTAACACAGTACAAGATTTGTCTAGTTTGAGTTAAGAAGACCCTGTGTGAAGAAGCTGAAAGAACTGAAACCAATCTTATAAAATCGTTTATCATACTATTATAATATTAATGTTATACCTGAGCACAATAATTGGTCCATGAATTTTATATATATTAATGGCATATTGTACACACGTATACCAGACAAACGATTCTCTTAGTTATTTTTAAATACTTATAAAATTTCTAATATTGGCTCTGTTTCAAAACAACTTGGTTTCTTTTCCTTGGATCTTTTGGAGGCGAGCCTAAGTTTGGGAATTAAAATTTAGTTTATCAGTCGTATAATACCTAATTAGATACATAGTTTATTTTTAAAGGACATACCCACGATGTAACGTTTATTTTCTTGAAAGAAAACGGTTTTTTTGAAGGAATTATTAAAGGCTGGTTTCCAATTTGGGTATAAAAAGGTAGACAGATTTCGATATTGCTTTTTTGCGCACATTCAAAATTGAATTTCAAGTCATTCAAATGGATGGCTTCAACCGGGTTGCCGTAGCTTTGCTGAATTACACTACAATGTTCTTAATCATAGATTTTAGTGGTATATTTAAAAGTTTCGCATAATCATGGGTTCGTGTGTCTTAAACTACTAAAAAGCAAAGTTTAATAAAAGTGGATGCAAAGATTATTTTTATTTATTCATTATCTTACGATAAATGTGTTTAACTCAGTGTCTTGTGATCGATTTCAATATTTACTATTTGTGATTGTATCATAAATTATAAAAAAAGTTCGGTTGTGGGAATACTTGTTCAAAACATAAATTTCCTATATGGTATCTGTTTTATGTATAAATTATTAATATTTACTTGTTAAACACTGTACAACTAAATACTAGTTTCATATTAAAGCGAAATGAGACGGCAATTTAGTGTCATATTACAAAGCGTCTAGTCTATGTTCAGAGTTGGTTTTAATAGGGCTGCCTTATAAACTTTTCACTCCACTAAATTATATATTTCCTAATTTTTAATAAAAAAATGTTTAATGTATTACTCACATACCTACACAGATCTTTTATTCTGGTGTATACTTTCATCTTTTTTAGATTTCAAAGAAATAATACAAATATTTTTCTGTGAGGCCGTGGTATCACTACGATCAAACCGGCCTATTCATGTAGAAGCATGGCTCTCCCACGGTATATATAATTATTCTCATGCACACAATAGACAAAATGCTCATCTCACAAACTCATCAAATAATACACTATACACTAAACTAACAAACTATCTTTAAAAATGATTTAGATTAAAGAGTTTTCCTACTAAGTATGAAATGATCAAATTTGTAAAAATCGCATTTAAATAACATACAGCCTTATTTAGAGATGTTAATATGCTGGGAAATGTTTAGTATACGTAAACGTTTTTTTATTGTTTGTCACAATAAAAAATGCAGCCAACCCTAGCACAGTTTAACAAAACTGTCGTTCGTATAAGCTGTAGCTTTGTACTAAAATAAACAGCCCAGTGTTCCGAAACGAGGCGTTTTCGACATCAAACACTTAGAAATGAAGTTGCGCGGTTTGCTACAGTTTGGTATATACTTAATTTGGTAGTGTGATCATAGAGTAGTTACAATAACTATTAGTTTCAAAACTGTTTTTAATAACCTTTTACTTTAATTCACTGGTTAACTTTGACGTAATATGAAATAATGTAACATTGGCCTTATAGACTAGGAAAAGAGCTCGGTGATAGCAGTACCATAGTTTTGAACGCGTATTTATGTACCACTAGCTTTTGTCTGAGGAAGTCTCGAACAAAAGCCCTTGTAGGTCGGTTATAGCGGTACAAATTAGCCTCCTTCTCAGGAGTCAAAGTATATTATTGCTGAATGGCATTAAAATTGACGCGATAGTCTAGCCCTGAAAGTGTAAAACATAGAGTTATATTCGAATTAATTATAGTACTGTGGAGGTACCGAAAACAAAAAGAAACTATTTTATTACCTATCTATAAGTTAAAGTAAATCCAAAATAAGTAAAAGTTAAAGTGTTTTATTTGGATATTATCGAAGGAGACAACACAAGGCTAAACTTTTTTCTTTAAAATTACGTAACAAAGTAGATCGACCTCTTTCAGTGTGATAAGTGATAAGCCATTTTTCATGCGAGATCCATACTTGTATTATAAATGCCAAAAGAAAGTAATCCTGTCTGTATGCCATGCTTTCACTGCCAAATCGCTACACCGATTTTAATAAAATTTTGCATGAAAATACATTGATTCTTGAGGAAGTAAATAGACTACTCTTTACTGCGATAATCGAGAAATACGCGGGCGGAGCAGCGCGCCGAGATAGTACCGTATAAAAGTAATGACTAGACGATTTCTTGTTATATTTCGTTTGATTGTTCATTTTATCTGCTATATAAAACAGTTCATATATTTTTATTACTTTTTTAACCTGCAGAATTGCATCATAACACTATTACAACTGTTTAACTTATAGATATTACACAGTAACAAACAAAATAGAATGAAAAAATACTACTGTCCGAGAGGCCTCCGCGTTGTTAGTTTAATTTAAAATGGAAATGTTTTTGTCGCAACGGCTTAGCACACTGTCAGAACAAATCCCACAGACTTAAAACTACTAGAGAAAAAGTTTCACAAACGCCGGACAATAAAGTTTTTTAAAACTCGAAGGACGTTTCAAATAGTGAAAACTTAATAAAAATGTCCGCTTCTTTGAAATACTCTGATTCTAGGAAGTTTGTTGGTTTTATTTCAATGAATGAGTGAATGACAACATTGTGTCGCCTCTGAAAATTAAAGAAACTATGATAAAAATCTGTTTATAATTTATAAAGTACTTAAGATATTATTAACAATAATTATATATTTCTTATAGTTTTACATTTTTCTGGAATAAGAAATTAATGATACAAAGATAATGTACCATTCTTCACAATCTAAGCTCAGAAAGCAATAGTAACATAAGGTTTTAAGGGACCAATTTCACTGATAACTTGAAACATACTTCATATATAATGAGAGTAAGAAATCGGTTAGCATATACGCCCATTTGTAGACCAAATATAATAAATTAGAAAATTAATTTGCGCAACGGCTCTCATAAGAAGGCTCGAAGTCACCCAGAGAGCAATGGAGAGGGCAATGCTCGGAGTATCTCTGCGTGGTCGAATTAGTAATGGAGAGATCTACGAACGAACCAAGGTCACCGCTATTGCCCGAAAAATTGCTAAACTTAAGTGGCAGTGAGCAGAGCAGAAATGTTCTTTAGAGGTGACCGCGTACCGGAAGACGCAGCATTAGTGCAGCTCCCACAAGATGGTCCGATGTCCTAGTGAAGGTCACACTTTGGATGTAGGTAGCACAGGACCCGTTGTTGTGGAAAAACTTGGGGGTGGTTGATATCACACATAATGTATTTAGAAATCATTTTTTTATATTACTTTTTGGCTCAAAGATTTCTTAGTTTGTTTTTTTTTTTAATTTAAAGTTACCCAGTGTCACTTTCACGACTAAGACGAATCTATTCACACCACTCACATAAAAATACGACAAACCGGATTTAGGTTCTAGGGCATGCCAAAGAAATATACATACATATAAAAAATCGAAAAATGTAATCCTTCTTCTTTCGCAATAGTGTAATAAACTAAAATTTTTAGGGACTAGGGCTCGTAGTCCGTGATATTGTAATTATTTATACAACAAATATTCATACAAATATTACAAATCCAAAAGTAACTGTGTCTCTCTGTTACGTTTTCATGGCTCACAGCAATGATTCAATGAAATTAGCATGGGGATACTACTGAATCTTGAGAAAGGATATAGGCTACTCTTTAACGACAATCGACATAATTATAAGTGGGCAGAGACGCGGGCAATAGCTAAAAAAAGTTATTTGTATTTTTAACATGAAAATACTAAAATGAATCTTAATTACCAGTTTTAAGACGCATTTTTCCTTATATTGTATAATGTTGCGTAGTTTATTACTTTATTTAATCCAACTGCGGCTTGTGGTTCAACAAAACGTAACACAATTTAGCTATGAGCATTACACAGGCTGGGAACAGACCAAGGGACAACTCAGTTGGAGAACTTTTTAAACTTAGTCCTATGCACTTTGAGCCCGCTTATGGTTACAACTCATTAGTAGTAGTGTGAGGTTATATGGCCTTTAAAGTATATCATTAACAGTATTTACATACAAACATAGGCATCTCCTTAGAAATGTGGTTTCAATGTTTAAAATTAGAACTCCAGTACATTTGTGTTTGAGTTGGTACCAATCTGTAACGTTACATAACATAACAAATAATAATTACTATTGGAACATGTTACACAACGGTACCTGGACGCAAAAAAGTCAGCATTCGAACCATAGGTTCAAAACCAGTATTTGTAATTCCTATTTTGAATTTTAAACAACATTTAGTAAAAATATAAGCCGCTTTCTGAATTTTAAATAGTTGATATTTTAGCACTCTCTAGTGATAGTGTAGTGTAGTGTAAATAAAGAGATTTCTATCTAATACACACAGTAACAAGCAAACTGAAATATTACATTCTATATACTTCAAGTTCAAATACTAAAAATGGTTCAAATTTATACCACTACCTCCTATTATCTATATAGTAATTAAATAATGACTCAGTCGTCATGTATATCTACGTCCTTATTAATAAGTGGCTACAATTGTATATTGTACACATAATAACTTCATGAAGCTATTGAAACAGCATGAGTCATGCACTGAGTGGAACAAGACTAAGCGTAATGGAGTAGCATTACGCTTAGTCTTACACTGTTATTTAAAAAAAAAGCGTTGCGTGTTTATTATACAGGAAGATTTTTTACGATAGATTGTATCAAAACATATGAAGATATTGTAGAAAAATCTGCTATATAGCCTTCTCTAATCGTAAAGTACGTTTTTGGCAAACTTGAATTTAGTAAACATACAATTTATTCACTTTACGGTGCAAACACGCGGGCATGAAATAACTGCCTTCTGCCTCTACATCCTAAAAGAACTTGATATTGAGGTGCTTATCGTCCCAATGCTTACTCGGAGAATGGTTCTATGTAGGAGTCACTACCCTCAGAATTAAAAAAAATCACCTTGTAATATTGCGCTTCAATCCATTTAGTTATGGAATATCTATTAAAGAAGTTATATAACAAATCTTAGTATACTAGACTGAAAACATTTTTTTGTGTTTTTCTATTAATTAAGTTCTTAAAATAACATGAATTCAGAATGAAGTATATTTAAATTTTATTAAGAAAGGCAAAGACAAATGGCACTGAAATGAAATAAAGAAAATCAATATGACTAGAATCATGAATATAACTAGAAGTTTTTTAGAACCTAACTTACTTTTTGAAAAATCTAAAACAGATTATTTTTTTTTGTGTAGAATTTATTATAAAAATAATAATCTTACGTGTCACTGTCAAAACGAGTAAAGAGCGGTTTGTATAAGAAACATAACGTAAATAGATACCTGAACATAAAATCAATACACGTTCACTCGGGCATAATAATTGTTCAGCCAGTCCTTACGTCATCCGAATATTGATTAGGCTTTTAAAATAAACCATACATATATAGCCTTATTAGCACAAATGTTACGAGACTTCTTTTAATCATTATTCAAGAGGCAATACATGTTCTTCATGAATGTTATGCCTCGGAGACTACGCTTAGCTGGCAGTCTCAGTTGAAATCCAATCATCTTTAATAATCATTAGAACCCTAAAGAGTCCGATAACAGTCTTTCTACAGAGCTTTGATATCTCTTAGTAGTGGTAGTAGTAGACATCCACAGTCTGACGGCATTCGCGTTAAGTAAAAAGTAAAGTAAACTTAAAGCCGACCTCAACCTAACTTAAAAAAAGTTTTGGCGGAGGTTGAGAGATTTCTTTTAATCGCTCTTCAAAAGTAAGTTATTTTCTTCATCAACATAATATTTTTACAAAGAAAGAATATTCTATTACAATGCATGAGACAAAGCCAGAAGTCAGAAAGTTCTCGTTGATTTCTTGAGGCAGATAATGATGAACCTTAGATCAATATGCACAAAAGCGAATATGGATTGACGTTTTACGTGATTGACGGGAGTTTGGCTTGTTTCACGAAAACATCACATTCAAGATGTTCCTTCCAGTGTTACGTCGTCACGGATTCAACTAGAAGTTTGTATTTGTTTTATTATTGAACATAAGGCGTTTCGTCGCATGAGGGCAGTTTAGTCTATATCTACAGTACGATAAATGTTGAAGTGATATTAGTAATTAAGCTGGTGACCTCGGGATTTACCTAGCGACCTCGGCGACAATTAAGGACTATTATTCGGAATGCAATTGGGATTTTAAGAGTGTCTTTAATATAATTTTTTATCGCTTCAGAAGTCTTATTTTTCAAATCCATCGTACCTTACCACGTAACAATATTTATGTAACATCCATACTGATATTGTAATTCGAAAGTAACTCTATCTGTGTTACGTTTCACCTGATGGTAAGCGATTACCGCCGCTCATGGACACCCGCAATACCGCAGGAGGCGTCACAAGTGCGTTGCCGGCCTTTTAAGAAGAAGTACACTCTTTTCTTGAAGGTTTTAAGGCCCTTATTACATAAAAAAGGAAGAATAGTTACTCCTGAATAAATAGTATTAGTAGAAATACCGACGAAGTAGCAGAAAAACTAATTTATTAATGAACGTAACTACATAATTTAAAAGTCCAATTTCAAGTTGTGACAAAAATAAATCTTAAATCTCGCCGCATTTGCCCTATGAATATTTCTCTCTCAGTATTTATCTCGGGAAGGCTTTCACATTAGCACATTTGTCCAGCAGCTGTTCCACAATATGAATGTTCCCATGGGCAGGTAAAGAGAATTTATTTACAGATATTTTAGCAACCCCGTCTAACAGAAAATAGTACTAGATTTTGAAGTTTCCTTAGTTTTTCATTAAAATATTTACACCTTTCCAAATGTTTTTTTATAACTAATTGAACTGGCAACACTTCAAAAATTTACGTTAACAATTTCAGATAACTATTTTCTTTCTAAGCTTTTATTTTAAAGTTTCTAGTAGATATATTTTACAATATTTATTAGTTATTCATAAGTTACAGAAGTAAATTAGCAGTAACATTTTTCCTTCTCAACCCATTACACGAGTAAATTGCCTCGGTGGCGTAGTGATAGGGTATGCGACTGCTGTTCTTGAGGTCTCAGGTTCGATTAGCGGGTCAGACCAAATATTAGTATAATCCGCAAATTTTTGTTTGTTTGCGAGTTTTATATGTATAATATGTATGTATTTACAATATAAATGTATTTACGTATTTATATCAGTTGTCTAGTACCCATAACACAAACTCTACTTAGTTTGGGACTAGATGGCGTTGTGTGTTAGATATCCGAAATATTTACTTATTTTTATTATTTAAATCTAATTTATCAATCATCATCATCAGCCTATCGCAGTCCTTTGCTGGACATAGGCCTCTCCAATTTCACGCCCCTTAGTTCGATCTATGGCTTATTATAAATATCGATCTATCTATAACAACAACCCATAATGTCCCACTGCTGGGCTCGGGTCTCCTCTCAGGAGAGGGTTAAGGCCATACGTCCCCACGCTGGCCAAGTGCGGGTTGGGGACTGGCAAGAATACGTTGTGGCTACGTAAATCTTGCCGTTGGATGTTTTTAAGCTGCCCGAAGGCCTCCAACTAAGCTTCACGACTGTTATCGTATGATAACAACCGGGACCGACTGCTTAACGTGACCTCCGAATCACGGAGACGCTCATGGTAACATGCCACCAGCGGTCACCCATTCAGGTACTGACCGCGCCATCGTTGCTTACCCTCGATGATTGTTTCTAATCACCGAGTGCAACTGGGCTATGATCTATCTAATTTATCAATATATTTTCTAAGTTTTCAAGCAGTAGTGTTGAAAACTGCTTATTTCATTTATAACTTTACAACCTCTCAAAATTTTAACCTAAATTATATTAGATTTTAAAATTACGTTTAGACGAAATAATTTTTTTTTCGTAAAATACTTTTTGGACTGATGTAAATATTTTAGAACTACCAATTTTACAAGATAAGTTTTTATTCAGCACTTTGTCAGTACAAATACGTGTTTTATTAATCTTGAACACTTCGTTTATGTACCCTCGTTGGTAAAAGTAGAATGATTTGGTCTCGTCTCCGCTTTGCCTAATGGAATGTAAATGGGGCAAATATTTGTAAAAGGTTTTTAAACACACTTTTTACACTGCACTAGGTTCTTTCAGGATTTTGTCTATTTGCTAACCGAATATTTCAAAACTTATATAAAGGGAAGAATGCTTTTGAAGGTAGGTAGGTTTTTATAATTATTTTTTGTTAAAATATTTATTTTAGACTGTAACTGAACAATTTATGGTATTAACTCTATCCAAACATTCATTACGTTGGAGTTGAATTTAAATTACTTATTTTAGGTAATGGAGACAATACCGTTGGGTATTCAAAAACGATTTCTCGGTTTGAAGTGATTTTCGGTGGGAACTTCAGTATACCGTTAATATGTTATTCATGTGTCATACTGCAAGACACGTACATTTACTAAAGCAAATACGTAAAAAAGTTGATTAGTAAACCAAGTTAATAGTAGATTTGATGACATTGTAACTTGGGTTCTAAGTTTGGTTTAGGCTTTGAATAACTTATTACTTTAATTTAACTTTACGTCTTCAGAATTGAGCCCTAGTAGATGACTAGAATATGTTAGAAATCTCTTCTTAATTATATTTTTTTAGATTGGTTGGAGAGACTTTTGAGAGTTGCTATTTATTTATTTTTACAGCTTTATTGAACGCCACTAAGATAGAAAAGAATTGAAATATCAAGATGAAAAACTACGTTTGGTATAACAATAGGCGGTCTTATCGCTTGTTGTTATAGCGTGCTTTGAACATCGCCATGCTACGTACTTTTATTTAACACAACAGGCAATTAAAGGTATATACTTTCTTAAGTACTAATAATTTCACTCCTGGAACAAAATACATATAGGCCATGTTTTTAATAAACTTCAACAACATGCAAGTGAACAAAACTATATCGAGTTCTAATGTTTTTCTCTAAAATATCTAAATGAATAAATTTAAAATATTTTCTTCTTTTATTTCAATTTAGTTAAACTCGATATAGATAATAACCATTTCCATAATTGAGGCTACGGTTCAGGTAGAAGAGAGGTGAGATCAAATATAAATTTAATCGGTTCAGTAGATATAACGCAATCGGCTGTGAAAGATGGACAGAAGCAGACGCATGAGTGAAGTTACAAGGGTTCTGTAGTTAAATCTGGACGCACGGAACGCTAAAAAGGAGCATTACGTTTTTGCTTCGGTCTCGACTGCCTTGGTGACACAATGCGTATGCGACCGCTGTGCTTGGGGTCTCGGGTCCGATTCCCGGGTCGGACCAAATATTTGTTTCGAAATTTAGGTGTTCTCTATATAAAGTATGTATGTATTTACAAAATTTATATCAGTTGTCTAGTAACCCATAATACAAGTTCTGCTTAGTTTAAGACAAAGTGGCGTTTTGTGTTAGATGTCAGAAATCACTTTAGAAGAAATCAATCAAAGTTTGTGAGTATATATTTGTTACTTCTTCACGCGCAAACAACTAAACAATTATGATACAATTTTGTCTTCTATATACTTTTTGTATATTTATTTAATACTGAAAAAAAATATTATAAAGTGTTTTCCCGGTGAACGAACGTTGCGAAAACAGTTATAGATGAAATGATATGGAATGTTCTGAAGAATTGGGGAACTTTTAAAACATTTACAAAGAAAATGGAACAAACTATATCTACATACTACGGTTTAGCTACAGGAACTGCTTTCATATTTTGAAAATTAATAAAATTCCAAGATGTTTTAGTAATTATTATCAACCGCAGTGCTACTCGCTGCTTGTCAGATATAATAAAATATGTATTACTGAAACGGTGAGTAAAATATTCACATTTTTACAGACTTTAGAGGCAAAAAAAAAATTATTATGAGCATCTGAAATATCGCAGTTTACGGTAGTCAATATACGTCTAATCTTGTCGAAGACTGCGAACGGGAGCTCTCCCGTTAGTTCTAGCCGAGCCAGTTCTAGCTGAGTTGACCTATTTCATTGATTTTTTCTCACGTTAAAGAGAGCCAGACATCTTTTCACTGCAGTACATCCCTATAAACAACATTTTGAGCTTAATTTTTTCTGCGTAAACAAAAAGATTTCTTACTTTCGGCACACGCAAGCAACCAACGTAGAGCTGCTCGTGGGAGAAGCTGAGGTACCCAGGTTGAAGCTGGCTGGCTTCCACGACTACTGTTTTCACAAGTGGGCGTTTATAGATTTGTAAGGTTGAGAGGAAGCTTGACGACAAAATGTGCGGTTCTGGCTCCACAAGCTATTTATCAGGCTGTTCCAGAGAAAGCATTAATCAGCAGCCCATTTCAGAAATTTTTTTTATCATTGCCTATAATATCTCCTAAGCTTATGGTCAGATTTTACTGATTTAAAGGAAAAATATTATTTCTAAATCAAATGTTTTCACGACGAAGTGATTTTCATACATGTTTTAGTACATCTGATAAGCCGGGGGTAACACCGTGGGGCGCAACTAGTATAACCAAATCATTCGACATACGAGTTAAGAAATTTTTCCGCTGTATTTTACCATGTGGATGACCAAGAGCCTAACAGAAGAATTCCAGGGGAGGGAGGTTCCGTTCTTTAGACTTCTAGCCACTCAGGAAGGTCGAGTCAACTACCGAATGACAATTTCTACGTCCAACGCAAAGTCTTGGTCGAGCAAATTTAACGCGACCTGCCAGCAATTGTTGCAGCCAGCCTGGTAGACGAAGAGAGCTATGGCGGCGTAGTCTATTTTTGTGGAGCTGTAGTATCCCACAAAGAGACAGATTAATGGGGAATACTTGCGCCTTGCGACATATACACATACCTCTGTGGTTAAATATAATATAAGTTTGTTTGTGTACGCTTCTAAAACGCAGAAACTTTTGCATCGATTGAGCTCAATTTTTGATACAATATACAATACACATCGATAATAATAATTTTCCAATTCTTAGTCACTTTTGTTCTTCATTATAATCACAGTATACCAAAACATAGTGTGTCCAAACATAGGTAGTTTTACAGAAAAGAAAACATCTATGATTCTGACGAACTTATAAATAAAACTTGTGCTGAATTTTAGAGCTGTGGCAAATGTTTACTTTTTAAGTAGACGAGGTTAAATCATAGAATATAAATAAACTTGCTGGCTTGTTAGTTTACTTGGTATTCTCTTATAGGTTCTTTCGCAACAAATTTCTATTCATTAATGTATTATGAAATAAGTGGAAAGTTAAAGTTATCCGATGAAGGTGTATCTAGATAATTGTGTTATTTTCTGATGTAATAACAAAAGTTTGAGGATGCTGACTAAGTTTTTGGAGTTGTCTGGCCGGAGTAAAAGTTTTGAAAGTTTGATAGAAATTATATTTAAGGTATTTCTTCATTCTTCTACGGCATTGTTTTCATTATGTAGGTTTATATTATACATCGTGTCAATACTTGAGTTCAATCGATAAAGAACTCCCTGAATTTTTTAACGCGTAAATAAACTTACTTTTTATTTTGGTTTTCTTTTTTTTTATATATCCCTTGACACGGGCGACTACACAATCAAATATGAAATAGACACAAAAATACCTACACTCAGAACAACAATTTGTTGATCACACAAACTGCTATCCCGTATTTTATTATATCCTGTACCCATTAAATGCCTAGGTTAAACTTCTCTAAAACATATATAGATAAGTTTGTTTAAGATGTTTCACGGCTATTAATATACGCACGAATGCCTGTAAATAAGAAATAATCACCTCCTACAGGCACCTAATACTTAACTAATACGTGATTAATGAATGGCGGCTGTTAAGTGCTCATTAGTTTCTGGGAAAACGTTAGACCTTCTTAAGCTTTTTTTATTGACGATCGGAGTTTAGTAGCCGACGAATCCTTTTTAATGACGTTCAACTAATAATAAAATTTACCTAATATTTAAAGAGGCTTGACGATTGAATGAGTTTTATATATGTATATTCCTAGTAACCTTAATCTTATTGGGATTTTCTGTACCTTATAATTATTTTTAATATTAAAACTTACATAAACTATTTATTAGGATATTTTATTAAGCAACCGATGATTTTACTGACTACTAGTATTTAGGCAATTAGAAGAATGGAATGTTAATATGTTCTTGTAATATATTATAATAAATGAATATCTCGGACATCTAAGATACAACACCATCTAGTCCCAAGCTAAGCAGAGCTTGTATTATGTGTACTAGACAACTGATATAAATACATGTAATACTTTTTTTTGTAAATACCTACATATCATATATAGAAAGCACCCAAACTCCGAAACAAACATTTGTAGATCATACAAATTATCGATTATCGAACAACAGAAAATTTATTACTTAGCTAATAAGGTCAAGCACGAGGATGTTTATTGAGTGTATTAGACAAGGTATTTAGTAATTTCAAATTAAATATATTGGCTATTATAACTTAACCAAATTANAAATTATAAATGTAGTGAACAGTTGACTAATTATATAAATAATAAAAATAAAAAACATTTGATCCGACCCGGGAATCGAAGCCGAGACCTCAGGAACAGAAGACGCATACGCTACCGCTACGCCACCGAGGTAGTCAAGAATGTTGTTTTTTCTTTTTCCTTCTTTTTTTTTTTAATACTTGCACCTCCAATATGTATTTGGAGCCTATTACTAACTAATTCCTTTCAAACTAGTTCTTGCTTGTACTGCTTCTCGTACTTTCATGCTTCATACTATATTTTTCTTGCATACAACGTTTCACACTTTCCAGGTGGAATTCCTGTTGCTCTATTCTACTGCTTGTTGTACTTTTTTCTTTCATGGGGGAAATAACTATAACGCAATGTTTATTGAATCTTAACCAAACATTTTACTTGCTATTTTAAAATTAGATACGTCTTACAGCTAAATTACAGACAATAAATTCAACCTAGATATTTATTACTACAATATTATTCAGCTTACTATTTAAATTTTAAAACTAATTGCGTTATGATAGACAATAATAATCTAACGTTATCATGGTATCATAATCCTAGTTAACTTTATTTCTCTTGTTTACTATTTTTATAATATCTAAGCAATAATTTAAGAACTTATTTCTATTCTTACTACTAATTATTTTACACAAATTTACCGCTGCAATTTTTGTTCCTATCTCTTGTTCGGTGTCATATCTTTGCTTGGTAAATACTGGACATTCCGTTATGATGTGCGGGGCTGTTTACGCAACGTTCGGGTCACAAATGCAGGATGGGTTCTCCTTACACTTGAATCGCGTCAAGCACTCGGAGAACCCACCATGCCCCGTAAACGTAAATTGCGTAATTGTGCCGGTGAACTCGATTATGCGTACTACGGAGTACGCTGCCAACGCGCAGGGGAAAGAGAGCTTAGTGACGAGGCGGTCTCGCCCTCTCTGCACCTTCCGTTCCACTCGTCAAGCGAGGCCTGTCGGAGTCCTCACTTCACGTATGACACAGGGCACAGACCGTAGTCCGGTGCGGTAGACAAGATATACAAGTATTGATAAAATTGATTAATTTTATACAGGATTTTTTTGGATTGAAAACTTCTTTATGCAAAATAATATATATATATATAATATANAATAATTTAAGAACTTATTTCTATTCTTACTACTAATTATTTTACACAAATTTACCGCTGCAATTTTTGTTCCTATCTCTTGTTCGGTGTCATATCTTTGCTTGGTAAATACTGGACATTCCGTTATGATGTGCGGGGCTGTTTACGCAACGTTCGGGTCACAAATGCAGGATGGGTTCTCCTTACACTTGAATCGCGTCAAGCACTCGGAGAACCCACCATGCCCCGTAAACGTAAATTGCGTAATTGTGCCGGTGAACTCGATTATGCGTACTACGGAGTACGCTGCCAACGCGCAGGGGAAAGAGAGCTTAGTGACGAGGCGGTCTCGCCCTCTCTGCACCTTCCGTTCCACTCGTCAAGCGAGGCCTGTCGGAGTCCTCACTTCACGTATGACACAGGGCACAGACCGTAGTCCGGTGCGGTAGACAAGATATACAAGTATTGATAAAATTGATTAATTTTATACAGGATTTTTTTGGATTGAAAACTTCTTTATGCAAAATAAATATATATATATATAATATAAATATATATATAATTTGATACGAATCAAATTATTCTTAAAAAATGTATTCCTAGAATTCTTTTCAAATATAAACAAAAAAATCTCCGGCGAATAGATGGTCACAGCTTTTGGATTGATTGATTTAACCTATTTTCTGCATTAGTTTTCGGAATTGCTCATCAATATAACGCCAATATGACACGGCGCGAAGGGCAGCTGGATACTGCTGCTATAATTTCAGTTATTGTATTTAGGGTCACTGTTTCGCTCTCATAGTTATACATAACATTATAGAAATCTGCTGAGAAAAATGTTTTGGAAATTGTCAAAAGTATTACTTAAATATGACCAAGAGCTTAAAAGAGAGATATCATCACAAATTTTTTGTATGTCAGTGTATTAAAAGAAGACTATTTGAGCGTATTATATAAATATAACATAGAATCACTTCTCTCTTACTAAATTACCCACACGACGCCTGCGGTTGAAATATAAACTTGAGAAACGTGACTGGAATGCAGGACATGATCTCTAAATCCTCGTTGTACCCAAAAAAAAGACTCTTGCAAGTAATGAAGCGAATAAAGAGTATAATATTAAGTTTATTCGAAGTTATTGTTAATTTAATGAATAATATCTGTAAAACTAATAACTATCTTAGTGTATTTTTTCTATTCTTTAGAGGTAAAGTAACATTGATGTTTGTTTTGTTTGTTATTTATTTTCGTTGAGAGTATTTCATTTTTTTTAAGCCGTTTGGTAGGGTCCTTTTTTGTTGAGTTGTTGTAAAATCTCTTCGGATCTCCAGTTCCTCGGGGATGCAGGAGCCAAGAGTATGTGGTGTTTCCATTAAAAACACCCCGACGACCGGTCTCTGGCGCTCTACTCTGGGAGGACCTGGTCCATGTTATTTCGTATGAGGTGCAACCCGTAGACTCAGACCGCTGATCTTTTGGACGTCACAGACCACCCCTGATTCAGCGAGCTTCAGAACTTCCTGAGAGCCATAAAATTTGTATCTAATAGACCTTTTTTCTTTTTCTAATAAATACTACGGTCCACTTGCCTTCATTCTCATTGTTCTGCCCTCTAAGCCCGATAAAAACTATATGTGAGTATTGGAGAAGAATACTTCGTTTTTTAATTTTTTTTTTATCATTTGGCAAGTTTCAATAGTAACTATTAATGGTAATAAAATCGTGATTTTCCATTTCCATAACAATTTTTATTGACAGTATTAAGTTAGAAAAATGTTTGAAAATCATTATATGTATCTTTTGTTCATGTATTGTTTTTCTATGTGTTTATCTAATAAACAGAAAATACAATAGAAAAATAACAAGAAGATTGTCCTGTACAGAATTCTGATGGCATCTCCAATAGTGAACATGGATTTTTTATAGCCAAATCATGACTTACTTACTTATTTACTTCGGCTTAGCTACTCAAAGTGTAAGTCGGTATAAAGAGAATCAATGTATAATATTTCAATAAAGTCGACCCTTACAGGAAAGTCGGCACAAAGGTCCTAATCCGTTTCTTGGCCTCCGAGGCCAAGGCCAAATTCGGATTGATCATATTAGATTTTTTAAATGCACTATCGTTAAATCATGCATGACAATCTGCTACACATTTTTAATATGTTTATGATAAAGTCCTAATTGCATCAATTTTTTTTAATAGTCGATTTTGTTTTTTACTGCTCATTACCGCAACCACAATATTCCACATCAAGTTAATTTTATCACAGTCAGTAGAAAAAGTTGCAACCAAAACTGTCATTTCCCTGTACGCACCACAGTTATAACGCTTGAAGTTGTAAACAGTATAACGACTTTGAAACTACGCCCCGTTGGTAACTATGATAAAAACGAACTACGGTAAAAGTTAGAAGGTTGGTCCGGGGACCTTTATTAATTGAAATATTAATAGGTACTGAATTTTGTGGTACAGAATGAAGTACTCAAAATTGGGAATGTGTGTTAAAGGGAAAGTAGGAAAAAATAATGGTTTGCATGTATGGATTGAAGGGTGAAAGCAACACCTCGTGTAGGTTAGGTTAGCGCATCTCTCACTCGTTCGTGGAGGCGCTCCAGCCGGTCATCCTCGAGTGGGCAGGGCGGCAGCACGGGACCCTTTCCTTCCGACTGACGCAGGTGCTTTCCGGGCACGGTTGCTTCGGGAAGTACCTGCACTCAGTCGCCAGGACGGAATTGAGTCCCGCCTGCCACCACTGCGACTGCAGTGAGGACTCGGCCCAGCACCCGCTGGCGGTGTGCCCCGCTTGGGCGCCGCAGCGTCGGGCCCTCACTGCCATCATCGGAGGAGATCTCTCGCTGCCGGCCGTCGTGCGCTCCATGGCCGGCGGCGAGAGCAGTTTTACCGCGGTCGCGACCTTCTGCGAGGAAGTCATCTCGCAGAAGGAGGTGGTGGAGAAGGCCCGGGAGGACGATCTCCACTCGGACCCGATCGCCTATCAGCGCCTCATGCCGCCCTGAGTGTGGCCGCGGATGGGCGGGACGGGTTTTCCCCCCCATCCGCTACATAGGTCACCCGCGAGGGTGGCGGCGTTACGCGTGTGCCGTACGTCGCCCTAATTGAGAGTTTATCATCAGAGGACGGTGCCCGCTTCAGTGCGGGCAGGCGCTGGGAGGGGTCCGGATGGCGTAAGTAAGCGGTTCCCGGATCTCTCCCGTTTCAGGCGCAGAGTGGCACACCGTGGTGGTTTAGTGGGTAGTCTGGCGAGTCAGTCAGGAGTCCCACACGAAGTGAACCCCCTGTCCCCGCGGGGGAGGGGAGCGAAGTGCGTAAAGGCATTCCACCACGTAAAAAAAAAAAAAAAATCTCTCACTCGCGACTCGAATAGTCGACTGCCAAGGAGTTTCAATTCCGCTGGACTCTTTGGCACTGCGCAGAAATAGGGTTTCGCTATGTATTTTCTACTGTATTTACTATAGGGAGTGCTTCTAGAATAGTTAGGACTGATTCCTGCCGCCTCTTTTCGCCATCGTCCTACGTGACAGCCGTTTCATCCCCGTCACTTCGATGGCTGGTAGTCCACACATGTGCGATTTTCAAGAAATTTTCTGCCTTGCACAACAAAACTGTGGCATAAACTGTCGCTTGCAGTAATCGCTGACCAATACTACCTTCAAACCTTCAAGAAAAGAGCGTACTCCTTCGTAAAAGGCCGGCAATGCACTTGTGATGCCTATGGTGTTGCGGGTGTCCATAGGCGGTGGTGTTCGCTTACTACCAGGCGATACGTTTGCTCGTTTGCCCCTTATTCAAAACTGTGAATTAAGTACGCAATTAAACTAACTTTTATCCGAAAATTCAAGCCCTCTAAACGTAAAGTATTTAGATATAGTTAAAATAAATATTTTTTTATGCAACCAAGAGTGTATTTAAGCTCTGTTTGATAACCCATAATATGTGAGTTATCGTATACCTATTTTTCATAAAATGCTACCGAATCTAAGCAAAAGTAATGTCATTATAGAACACTTATTTCAGGCAGAAATCGCACTCAGAATATTACTTACAACAAAATTATTACATGAACAATATCATCATTTTTGCTTCGTATTTTTCTTGTATTTCTTATAACTCTTGACTCAGTTTCTTTATGTTGGGAATGAAGGTATAACAAAACTGGACCGTCATAAGCATTTTGGTAAATAATTCGGGACTTTCCGGTCCACATTTATGTTGACATTCTTACGTGGACTGTTTTTCAATAAATCTAGTTTTATAAGGTTCTTTCTGTCTTATATTTACAAAAGTCCCAATAACTTTTCTTTAAATATTATTTTATATTGTGAAACTATTGTGTCCTGCGTACCTAATTGAATAAAGATGGGTGAATAGGAGTGGTGACACTCCGTAGTTTGAACTGAACCACGTGGAGACAGCTGATTGGCAAGAGGACAATGCTTCTATGTAATTATGTGAAAAATAAGTGTTAGCAAAAGCTTTCCACTATGAAACCTGCACTATTTAGCTACGTTGACATTACGTAAATGTTAACGAGAATAGAAAATTAATAAATGTATAGGGAAGGGAATCTCTCAATGCTAAGTCACGGGGATTGATCAAATTATAATATTTGTCATTACTAATAAGAATAGCGGCGTTAGCGATTATAGAAAGAGATTAAAAGCGAAATACTTGTTTCTTTTAAGGGTTTAAAACGTTTGTCAATAAACTTAAATAGTTTTATATACGTCAGTTTTTAGCCTAGCAATCTGAGTGACATATTTATAAAAAATATAGTAGACAATACGGGATGTGGGTTTTATCCCGTAGCACGATTAACTGTTTCCCACGATTAGCTGTATAGGTAGACATCAACATTAATGCATTTAAATTGGCAATACGTCTATATGATGTTCGGGATAGTCTATATGCCAATGCATCTGTGGTTATTACATGTTCAGACTACTAAGACAGCGAGGTTGACTCATGCTAGAAAAACCATTTCGTAATGAGTTAAATTTTTGTTTTTTTTCTGACTATACCGTACCTTAACTATGACATATATATTATGGATCTTTACATATTATATAATCATAAATTTTAACCAATAAAAGAACAAGACCAAGAACTGGACCAAATTGAAATGGGACCACACGGGAAGCACAAGCTTTCAAATAGAAAAAAGACCATTAAAATCGGTTCACCCGGTCGAAAGTTATAAGATAACAAACAAACATAAAAAATCCAGTTGAAATGATAACATCCTCCTTTTTAAAGTCGCATAAGGTGCATAACTAGCTGTACCTATAGTGTTATTACAACACAAACCGCAGGTTACACCCATCGGCGCAACTAGTAAAAAAATAAGACATAAGTCATTATTCATCATTTGCATCATTATTGCACAGACCATGGGATATATTGGGATCAATTGAACATGATTCCATTATTTCCAGTTACTTTAATGAAAATAGTATTTTCATTAACAGAAGCAATGTTTCTGTACATACAGTTAAGCACAGTTTACTATACCATTAAGATTAATGGTACTAAATACACCCATACATCCTGAAAATACAACATACACTTATCCGTTTTTAATCCGGAGTAATAACAAACCGAGTTTTAATCCACGTTTTCATATCTGCTCAATATTTTTAATGTAGGTAGGGATAAAATGGTACGTGGTAAGAATGGTAAGCTCGGTGGCGAATTATAGTAGATAGAAACAATATTTATTATCTCAATACTTAATATAATCTCACAAAATTTCCCTGTTTCTCTATTTACATGACATAGAGGTATATGGTTCAAATACTTTAATTATTTTACACTGATTGAGTTCAAATTTTATCACCATACACTGAACGCTTTGTCATGTTTTTTTTCTGATAATTTCAACTACACAAAGAAGTGTAGTATGATACAGTCAGTATCAAATAAAAAGACATGCATGTCATTTTACTAGTTGACAAAACATTCCTTACTGTAAGGAATGTTTTGTCAACTAATAGTTGTATTATCCACATAAAGACGACTCGTACCCGTGACTTTCATTTACAAATGTTTTTCTTTCCTTGTATTCCATAGTATAAAATGATATAAAATTAATGGGAATAAATGTGTTATTTAAGATTGCAAAAGTTTTATGTACAACTGGCTAGATGAGGACAAATAGGAATAAACCAAACTTATGTGATACTTTTTTATTTTGATATTCTGATATTACAACGGTATTAAAATGTATACATTATTTATTTCTTAAATTCATCATAGATACTGATAAGTATCATACTCATAATAAGAAAATATATTCATCATAATAATATTCTAACCGTGAGCGACGTAAATACCTTTGGCTCCCACAATTTGTCTACGCCGTAGCAATGAACTAGAACATTCTTCATCGCAATTACGCAATATAGACGCTGACTGATATAGATTGGAAGAAGGAATCGAGCTTCATCAAGAGGCTTGGGTTATAATATCTAACATTATGTATATTATATATTACGATAAATTGCTTTTTGGTTTTGCTATACTACGTAGGTTAGATATTTTATTTTATTTATTAATCTTAGGGAAAATAACAGCAATACGCTTAACATAGGTTATAAAATAGCAAAAAAAAGCCATTAACAAGCCTCCACACAAAGAATTTTAAGTAAGAAACTAGAAGATATATATGCTAAGTAAAAAACTAAAACCTACATAGATTTAATTTTTTATATGATAGAAATATCGACGATTCATTTAAACTATCGGTCGGTAGTCGGACTCGCGCGAGAAAAGTTCTGAACCTTTATCGTCATATTCACCACTACTGAAGCAATTACCTGCGAGATTTTTCGGGAACGGGAAAAAAGAAAAAATATTTGTTTCACGCCGAAAAAATACAGAGAAGACAAAGTAGTGTTAATTAAGAAGAAAGCCAATAATGTTGTTAAACTTTTCAAATTTGTTTATGCTCAATAATTGTTTAGGAATAGTTTTACGTGTATATTGTGTACAATAAAAGTATAGTTCTAAAAAGTTCGTAAAACAAGAGCCTGTCGTTATGAGTAATAATATTTTTTATTGTGTAGACAACGTGACTCGCCGACGTATTTACCCAAGAATACGTGTAATTCAACAGATACAAGTATTATTACTGCCATTGGGGTACCCCTTACCACAACACGAGATAAATACGTTTGTACGTATGAGTATGATTTCTACTTTGTCCTTGTAATATATATACTCTTGGTTCTCCCATCTTTCATTAATTTCAACAACTCCAGAACCATTTGGTTGCCAACAATATCAGTATTTCTATTTGTACGTAATTTCTTTCTTCAGTTTCCTTGCGTTGGAGTTTATAAAACGCAATACGGTACACGATGTTTTGTCTTTTGTCAGAATGTAATGTCATCAAACTAATAAACCCATGAATTTAGGTCAGGGCTCGTCCCAAGCTTCAGAATATTATTAATTTATTTATTTTTACTATTCCGGTTTATTCTTATACTGTTATTTACTGAAACTACGAGTAAGATAGAGTATATTCTTTATTATTTAAAATATATAATGGATCCAACAACAACTAAAAATGCCCTTAGTTGTAGAAATGAACTTTAAGTCACCTGCTAAGAAGAATGGGTATTTACTTCTTCACTTCCGAAAAAGAAAATTTCAGTATCTTCTGCTATTATTTTCTGTAATAGCTACAAAATTTCAAGAAATAAAGAAATTGTAAAACTAAGACATGGAGTTACATGGAGTTAGTCAATGTAGTGTATCTTACTCACCTTTATATATAAAAATCATTCATTATACAATATATCAAAGAAATGATTATAAATTAATAGCAGGGCTGGTTTGACTGGTGAGACACAACAACCCTTCGAAAAATCGATGTTAAGTAATCTTTCTATTACTTTTCACGAAGCAAGTGTGTAGCACATTCATCCAGCACACACATTAACAACCTTAAATAGTCCACTACTGGACATAGGCCTAAAATTAGAGATCAGGTTTGGCCTACTATAACACTGCCAACCCAGTCCGCACTCCTACCCCAATTACGAGGAAAAGCGGTAGCACAAAAGGGGCAGCAGCGTCCTTCCGAGTACCTATTGAGTTGTAAGTACCTATTAGCGTCTTTTCCCTCTTTCTTTTTAATTATTTTTTACCCTAACAAGGCATAGTAGTCCCATCAGGTCTTAAATAAATATTAATTTATATATGATATGATAAATTGCTTTTAATTTTTACAGTCTACGTGTATAAATTGGTAGCTTTATATCGACATCCTAACGATTCAGGTTTATCTGTTTCATCACTTCGCTTTTTTTGGATAATTTTTTTTTGACACATTTCATCAACAAATTTCGAACATTGCCTACATTTTGTTACGTGTTCGGATTCGATAGATTTGAAAAATAAACCTTCTGACGTGTAAATGAGATTTTATTAAACACAATTATAAAATCACAATATCACTCCGAATAACAGTCCTTAAATTGTCGCTGAGGTCGCTAGGTAAATCCCTAATACACCGATTACTATAATATTTCTCGCACTCTAGCTCAACCTAAACTGCGTTACTGCCGATAAAGCCTTTTATTTTCAACGCTAAGGCAACTAGAAACTTCTAGTCAATTCCGTGATGACGTAACACCGGAAAAAAACATCTTGAATATGACGTTCCTGCAAAATATAAACAAGCCAAATTCACGTCAATCACGGCAAACATCAATCCATATTAGCTTTTATGCAAATTGATGTAAGGTTCATTATAACATGCCTCAAGAAATCAACGAGAACTTTCTGACGTTTGGCTTCGTCTAAAGCGTTGTACTAGAATATTCTTTCTTCGTAACAATATTATACTTATTTCAAATTGGTACGTTAGGTATACACATTATATGTGCAAATTTTTGTGAATAATGGAATGTGTCCCAACCCCAATTTTTCAGTACTGTAACACATGATCTACATACTTGCTTCTAAATTGCTGAACCATGGTATATAAGAAGATTAGAACTAAATAACCTTGTCCCGAATTACTTTTATTTTAAAGTTTTCATCAAAAAGTTCCTTCTAATATTATCTCAAATCTTACTATTAGGTCAAAAGTCTGCTTGCTAGGCACTTACTCTAAAAAAAAAAAATTATGTCAACAAACCTACTAAGCTCCAATAAAATACATTCACGTGATCTACTTAGAGTTTTTTATTGACAAAATCTTAAAGCCTTTGATAGTTATATCACGTTCAATCCCAGTGATAAACCGAAATAAGAAGACAGTTTCCTTTAAAGCCTAGAATGCGTAATAAGCTATGATCATATGCATTACTTATTCAGATAAAATCGGTCTGATTTTATGATATGAATAGAGTTATTGTAAATGTAAATAGGATAAAGTTTTACCGTGTATTTTATGATGAGTTTAAGCAATAACATTTTGATCGTATTGCTCACAATATTTTTTACACAATCAGAAATTCAGGGAATCTCTTTGATACTTATACGTTTTTGTTTTTTCTATGAATCTTGGTAACGTTTGACAGTTCTTTTTTTATGTACGAGTTTGCCAAAGTGATTCTAATCTGTTTGATTGAAAGCATGAACAGAATCCAAGAGTGGCGGTCACCTTATTCATTGCGGCGAAACAATAATAATATGTACTAATGCAGCATGCTGGCTCTTTCTTAGTTAGTGATATTTATTTAACATGGTTTAAGATTAGATGATCATTTATCATAAATATCGAAATTATAATACAAGAAGAAATTAAAAATATTTCAAGTGTACTAATACTTTAGAACTATTTACTAAAAAGAGTACTTCTGTATGGCAATTATAAGGCTAAACCAAGTTTCAATTGAGTGTTTTATACCCATTCGTTCTATGTATCTACGTAAAATAAACACCGCAAGTGGAAAAAAAATTTTTGTGGGATTCACAAATTGTTGCTCTCATTCAGGGTGTTGTTTGTATCCATTTCATCTATATTTGTAAAATCCCCTGCCTCAATGGTGTATTTCTTATTGTAGTTGTATTAATAAAAACCTAATAATAATCAAAATTAGTATTAATTATGTATCTAATGACGATACAGTTACATTGTCGGAAAAGAGTTCGTGCCCTCGTCTTGAATAACATTAAGGAATGCAAAACTATTTCTTGTTATCTATATCTATTATTTTTATAATTATATGAAGAGCCTGAAAGCCTTGAAGTCTGAAAGTTTATACATTATATTCTGAAATTTCAATAAGGTTAAAACGCTAATTTTAAGTTTACGTTGAATGTACGTCATAGTTTTTGATGCTATTATTTATCCTGTCTCACAACATTGTCTTTATCTATCCAATTTACTACTTCGACGAACGACTACGAACTTAGAACATTCCATGCACTTGGGTAGAGATTTAGTGTAGCAACTAAAACAAACGAACTTGGTTCACAACTTAACTTTGTCTAGCACTGAATTCGTGGAGATTAGAAACTTAAATAGTATCTCCAGAACGATCTATATATTCTAAGGTATATTCTTAGATTGCAGTTATAAAGAATAATAACCACATTAATCCCAGTAAACAAAAGTCTAAAGCTACACACAATTTGCTGATGTAGCACCTGTAACTCGTAGCAACACCTACGCCGTAGCATATAAAGATATAATGTTGAATGAACAATTTTAAATTTCCTTTAAGGAAAATATGGAGGTGTATACTACACCTCCATATTTTAAGGCTTCATATTAATAATGAAGAACCTGTTAATCGACGCGCCTGTATTTTGATAATTATATTCAAAATAGAAGATACATTATGAATATAATTTTTAAAATACAGGCGTAAGGATATTTTATAATATTTATTTATTAATTTCTTTTTTATACTTCATTTATTTCACAAATATCGAGTAATCATGTTACACACACAACAAATATATCCTAATCCCTTAAAATTTGGGAACGCCATCGTGGGAGAGTGCATGTGCCGGCTTGGCCGGAGTGATACCACGGCCTCACAGAAAACCGGTGGGAAACAGCGTTTGTGTTGTGTTTCACCAAGAATTAAGGAAATCGCAGGCCCATACCCCAACCCTTGCCCCCATTCCCACAGGCCGGAACGCACTTGTGACGCCTCTAGTATTGCGGGTACCTATGGGCGTCTATGATCACTTATCATCAGGTAGTACGTCTGATCGTTAGCCCCTTACTACACATAGAAAAAAAAACATCTAACGTTGTAAGCGCTCATAGATCAAATTAAGTAGCGTGCGTTTTCTCTGCTAAATGTTTCAAGTTCTGGAAGATAAGAAAATTTATACCCCTTATATGTTATATATGCACATTGTTATATATTTATATTTTATATATATACATTTTTATTGTTCATTGTTATACATCAATAATAATAAATTATTAATCAATAAATAAAGTCATCGACAAATACAGTTACCCCTTACCATTAATAAATTAATGAACGAATTCATAGGCAAAAGTCATCTCATAAGATTCATTCATACTTTCAATGTGAGTGATGTAACCAAAATTTGAGACCGACGTCAATACGTTTGCGAAAAAAAAAGATATTTTGTAGACAGATAGAATTTGATTAGAAGAGGAACCTCAATACACTGGGGAATAACAGAACGCGAAAGATTGGTAACATGTTTGAACATGTTATGTGATACTAGCCCAAATGCTATTTCCTTTATCAGTAATAGACATATATTATTTTATTCACTTTTATTGCCTTGGGACATTTTTTTTCCTCACAAGGGACTCGTTTTGTGATATCACAGATAGAAGTTGAAAGATTTTATTTGCTACTTATAAAGTAAATACATCGGAGTAGTAATTATAGCCATAAGTTAGTTGGATACTAACTTATCGTTATATTTACTATACTTTATATTTCTACGTACAGTCTATTCTCTTATGGAATACGCTCCTTTCGAGATCAGGATGGTGAAAATTTGGCAAACGTTCAAATGTATAGTGTGGAAACATAATATAAACACAATGTCAGATTCACCTAAAGTACACCTTACTATACTATCGACTGCCTGAATTCCTATTATGTGTAACTATGTAATATATATATATATATATATATATATATATATATATATATATATATATATATATTGTATAAATATATGCATTATGTATGCTTATGTATATTATTTTCTGTATATACACATATTATACGTACGCTGTACTTGAAATACTAGACTTCTAATTTCTGTGCATTTAGCCTGTTTGTCTCTGCATCACCCTTAGGGCGGTACGTTAGAAAATACCTACGACATTAATAAAAAGAAAAAACTTTTCTTAGCTTACGTGGAAACTCCCACAGACTACCTTACTAAGAACAAATGATACGCAATATTGATGAAATGCTTCCGTCATTAGGACTGTTGTTAGGGCCAAGGTCTATTTTAGTTAACTTAGGCATCTTGGTCTCTTGTTAGCCTGCCTTAAATTTAAGTGATTCTGTTTTGAAGATGTTTTACGACCTAGGTACTTATCGAACCAGCAGTATCCAGTACACATCTATGTTATTCAGTAAGAGAAGTAGTAGTAAGCTCTGAGAGATTTCATATCTCTCTTTATAGCCTTTTCTCTACATCTCTATTTCCTTTTATTACTTATTTGATATTATGAATTTTATTTCTGAATTATTAATAATGTATAACTAACCCGATCCACTAAGATTAGTACGAAAATTTGAATTCAATTCATGACATACCCTTTTCATTAGCCATGTAAAATATTTAACAGTCGTACAGTTAAAAACGTATTTTTTTTCATACGTACTAATTATAAGACTACAAATATTAACTCAACCAAAAAAAATATCTTCGGCTTATCAGTGGTTTGTACGTCACCGCTAGTTGAGTACCTAGATTCAGGGATATTTTACAAAAGGTTTTTCACTTGCTGCGAGTATACAACTCAAACAGTCGCACCTCTCCCCCCCCCCCTTTGAAAATGTCGTTAAGACATTGCGTAATTTTTTTTAAGTTTGCTTCATTTATTTATCAATATCTTTTTGTGGAAAAGAATTTAACACGTTTGGCAACAAATATCGTACGAGGCTTTTACCAAGAATCTATTCTTAAAATGAGGTAGATTAAAATGTGGTAGACAGCTTAGTGTGCGTAATTGGTCGGGTCTTGATCTTTCGTGTAGTGTGCGTAGCAGGTTATAGCCTCCGCATACTATCATTAGCTTATGTTTATTACATATGTGAAGAACTATACTTTTGTTAATCAACTGTTGTTGTTTTATTTACGTGAGTATATCTATTTCATGATTATAAATTCATTTATTTCTAAAACACGAACGTTTTACGAGGAATCTATTCTAAGCAAAAATTATATTTTTTAAATTCTTTTTTACATGAATGTATATGGCAACTTCTTGATAATAATAAGATAATAATATTCTTTTGAAATATTCCACTCAGACAGTGTCGATGAACGCTTGTAGTTTATGGCACTTTGCAGGAGAGAATATAAAGGAGGGCTGCTAACATAACAGAGAATGTCTTATCTTTCCGGAAACGATTTCCCAATGTCTACAAAAATATTTGTTTATAAATGTAATATTTAAGTAAAGCACTGTCATACATATTAACTACTATTAACTGCCAATAATAAACGTTATGATCAGTTTAGTTTTGTTATAATGCATGACTTTTTAAGTCTCCTAATATCTGTAGTAGCTTTTGCTCTTGGTTCCGCTGGTATTTATGTTCATTTTTGCGGTAAATTCCTAATTTCTTCCAGAAGAAAATGCACCTTCGCGGAGGACGTCAAAATTTTATTGAAATCAATGCAGATTTACCCGTATAAACGTATCATACAGACAGTGTTACTTTCGAGTTAAATTAATAAATATAAATAAATATTCCGGACATCTAACACACAACTCTATCTGGTCCCAAACTAAGCATAGCTTGTGTTATGGGTAACAACTGATATAAATACATATATTCTTTTTTTGTCAATACATACATAGAAAACACCCAAACTCCAAAACAAATATTTGCAGATCATACAAACATTTGATCCGATCTGGGAGTGGAACCTGAGGCCTCAAGAACAGCAGCCGCATACGCGACCGCTGCGCCACCGAGGCAGCAGTTCATAATATTACTATGGAATTCTGTTCATTTTTTATGATAATGCTATAAAATTTGAATGTGAATCGTTTATATTCTGATATATAACGTTATTTCATAGATAAATGTTTATGTAACATGTATTTGTATTACAATTTTCTCCACAAATAGTCACGACTAGTCAAGTTACTTTAAAAAAGGAGATCTCGATAAACTTATCCATTTAAACGTGGCCTGAAAGAGCAACACACTTAAAGCAATAAAGCCGGTTTTTATATATTGCTTTATCCGCTATGAAATTTACGAAACGCTTGATGTAACGGTAATGTATGAATAAAAGTTATCTATTTATGAAGAAACTGTAGCTTCGAATCTATTATGCGCAGGCAAGTGAATAAATGCTTGGCAGTTGCTCTTAATAAGGTCCTTTGGCCACACTTATCATTGCCATTCAATTAGAGCGGGAAGGTCTACTATAATGTTCCGGTCAACGGGCAACGATGCTTTTTTTCCCTTTTTTATTTATGGAATAGGGGCAAACGAGCAACACCAGAGGCGCAACACAAGTGCGCTGCCGGCTCCCCTTGGCGGATGGAGTTAGGGTAGATAGGGGTTAGGGTAGGGTAGGGTCTCCGGTGTCCTAACTCACTCGGTGAAACATAGCGAAAGCGCTGTTTCACACCGGTTTTTGTAAGGCCGTGGTATCAGTCCGGTCAAGCCGGCCCATTTATACCGAAGCGTCACTTTCCAACGGTATTATATTTAGGTAACTTAATCCAATTATTTATTTCTTATGTAATTTTTATTACTTATTTTAATAATATGTAGTCTATTACTTTACTTTTTAGTTATAAAATTATGTGTTGACTGTGTTTGAAAACTATGTAAAATTGTAAACTGTATTTTTATCCAGTTATGATCGTTCGATAAATTTCTGGTCATAGTTTTTTGCTTTCTATTCAACGTCATTGGTTTGTGGCGACTTCCACATACAGCGCAACAGCAAGAAACACACTACAGCGCCATCTACCGAAGATACTTGAAACTACGGAGTAACAAAGAGACTACCAATCCTGAATCACGCAATAGAAGTTTTCGCGCCGATTAACATATATACAACATCCCAACGTCAACCGTTGGGCAGAAGCCCACCACCAGGCTTGATCACCTCGCATGGTCGGAGGATCCTCCCTTTGTGTTGGAAGAATATGTGACCTGTTCCTCCACAGGTTCAGTAAGACTTTTAAGGTCATAATATTTTTAATCATTATAGACACATAAAAGCCTAGGTTCCACCTACGTCTGTGCTTGCTTTTATAGATGTAAAAAGTAGCCTATTTCAAGATTTAAAGTATGTATACGCCAAATTTTATTTTAACTGTAAAAGCATAACGGACGGATAGAGATACTTTCTAATTTATAATATTCCTAGTTTATGCCCGGGGGAGCCCAGCGTATATGTCGGCTTTCGCGGGAAATAGTAGCATATGTGTTATTTCATATATCAGTTATATTACTGTAAAGTTTCATCCAAATCCGTTCAGTAGTAACAAACATCCTCGCAAACTTTCACATTTATAATATCAGTATAGATATTAGTATAAATTGCTTAAAATATTTAGTCTTTAACGCTTTTGTGATACTTAAAGCTCACAGTCTATTTGATCATTTAAGTTTACATACTGCCTCGGTGGCGCAGTGAAGCGTACGCGACTGCCGCCCATGAGATCTCGGGTTAGAATCCTGGGTCGGAACAAATGTATTTGTATGATCTGCAAGCATTTGTTTCAGAGTTTGGGTGTTTTCTATGTATAATATGTATGTATTTACGAAAAAATTATTTATGTATTCATATCAGTTATCTAGTACCCATAATACAAGCTCCGCTTAGTTTGGCACTAGAGGGCGTTGTGTGTTAGCAGTCGGAAAAAATTATCATTATTATAACTGATCTAAAGTGATTTGATCTTGTTTATTAAAGTTTTATTTATCAAGAGATACGCTTTTCTTTCAAGGGTACATATAACAATGTTGTACGAGTTAAAAAATGGTGATCCTTTGTTACCCACTCTCCTCCTCTTTGTACTAAAACGATAAAGAAATTTTGTTCATAAAAAAAGACCGCCTATTTCAAAGGTGCAAATTGTAAACATGTATTTTTAATGAAGCTCTGTCATTGAGACGGGGAGCTAGAAACGCATTTTTCGAGTATTATGTTCAAATGAAACAATAAAAAATGTACTTTTCGGGTTCATTTCCAATTAATTTTTTTAATACATGTAAAGTTTTGTCATTGTTACCCACATTCATTCAAATGCTTATATATGTAAGTCAAATGTACTACGGTCTGGGATACCATTGTTAGTTACAAAAAATTTAAGAAATAAGAAAATTACTTTATGTATTTGAGTTTTTTTTTGGATAGACAGGTGTAATGCTTTAAAAATATTACTGGGTCTGTTTAAGATTAGTTTTCTACAGTCTGCTACGTGTGATAACCTGAATGAAATCATCAAGTGTAAGTTTGTGATTACAAATCAACAATTTTCACTAAAGTATACGAATTTATATAAAGTACTTCTCTCAAAAGATTTTTAAATATTTTTTTGCTGTCTGTCTGTACTTTTGTTACGGCTTATCTTTGAAACAGCTCGACGGTTTTTGACGGGATTTTCACCTTAGCTAATAATATAAAGAGTTATTAAGCCTACTTTTTTAGACTAGATTTTTGCCCCGCAGCACCTTCAACAAAACAACCGCGGGAAAAAGAAGTAGCTTAGCTAATTATTAGTAAATATAGAAGTGAGGACGTATGGCCTTAACCTTCTCCTGAGAGGAGACGCCAGTCCAGCATTGGGACACTATGAGTTGTTGATGATTAAAGTTGTTAAGTATATATTTATTAGTAAATATAAGAAAAAGGAACAAGTATTGAATATTTGATGTATTATGAAACCACTAAGAAAATAATTCAAGGCCGTTCCGTATAAATATTTAATTTCGAATTATACGTTTGTAAAAATCATTCTTCACCAACAAGACATAAAAACAAAACGAAAAAAAATCTATTCACGCAATGAATATTCACTGTATAGGTAAATATGTACAATTTTCGCATCGATTTATAGTACCAGTGTCGGCGAAACTATATTCAAAAAAGTCCGGCTTGGCATATATCGTTTTCTAAAAGTGGCATATTGACAGGCTTCAATAAATAAGGTACACAAAGTCGTTTACGGTATGCATTTTATAAATACTCTGTATACAGTAAAAAATAATTGAATCCAAAAATTACTAGATAATACTTGAAAGTTTGTAATAATTCAACATTTTGAATGTACATAACTGTTATGTTTTAGTCGTACAATAAGCAGTTGGAAGTAGTATGTAAGTGATGGGCCGTCTTGACCGGAGTGATACCACGGCCTCGCTGAAAACCGGTGTGTAACAGGACCTGCGCTATATTTCACCGACTGGAGGCCCGTACCCCTCCCCATGCCCCAAAAGGCTAGTAACGCACTTTTGACGCCTCTGCTATTGTTGTATACAGGTGTCCAAATAAGATAGTGTAAATAGGCGGTAATCGCTTACTATCAGGCGATATGTCTGCTCGTTAACCCCCTATGCCATAAAGAAAATATATAATTACTAGAAGTTATCTAACATAACTTAAGTATTATTACACGAAAACATAAAATTGACATAACAACAACATAATCAGTATGTGCTATGATAAAACTGATTTCATTTGCAATAGATATTTCAATTATTCCAACTGAATATTCTATTGACTTTTTTAACAAACCTCCCTCTATTATTTCTACAAATACCCTCTTTTTAAGAGGCTTCACCAGTTCACCTGTATGTTTATTTATTTGTTATCATTCTTCATCATTTATTTATTCAACAAATATATAAGATATACAACCATAATTGAAACAGTGAAGCGGTCAAACATAGATATTACTGTAAGGTTAATAAATCAAGATCTTTGTGAAATACTGTCTAGGATTAATATTTAGTACTATATATATACTATATTTAGACTTAACATTGTAATATTTACTAATTTTAATTTAGTAGTATTAAAATTAGTAAATATACAGTAGTTATAGTTATTAAGACATTATAGTTAAAATATTTAGTCTATTAGTCAATTGTATCGAATCAGTGTCAAATTTTTTGATGACAACACTGGGCATAAAGTTTTAAGGTTTGAAAGGAGATAAAAATGACACATTCATTATTCGACGGTATAACCAAACAGTGGTAGAAAATCAATCTATTCAAATCTAATGAATCAGCGTTTAATTTGAGAGATAAAGACAGGATCCTTTTATTACAAAGAAAGAAAAATGATTGTTTCAAATGACGTACTAATAGAAAGCAACCCTGCTCTTAAGTATTTGTTTGCGTCTGTTAGAAAGCCCAGAGATATGTTAACTGAAGTTAAGGTTAAGAACATTTCCCTTGAGGGTTTTGGAATGAAACTGTACGCTGTTGAAGACGAGTGAATTAAGATTGAGTTCTGTTGTCACAGTCCCACGGGTCGACTACTTTTCTTACTACGTAGAACATTTTATGCACTCATTTATTCTCAAGTATACGTATTAACTATCAAATGGCGTACTATTAGAGAGGCATATATCCAACAGCAGACTAGAATATGCTGGTGATAATTAAACTTTTATTTTAGAAAAAAATGAAGTAAAATCTATGTTATTAAATCACACTCTCTTTACCTACTTATCTGAAGTTCGAAGAGGCTGGTTATTCTGTCATACAGGTTCTACCTAGTACGGAAACCATTCTTTCACACAAATCTTTTGTTTTCTGGAATTTTCTGTATATATTTTGATTTAACAGATTTTTGTAATTTTGTGTGAGAGAAAAAAAAAATTAAAAGAAATAAAAAATAAAATACTGTTTAACCGCCAAAACATGCAATTCATTACCACCGGACGTTTTTCCTTCCCAAAAAGCATCTGACTAAGTCGCCATAGTGTGGATAACCATGCTGCACTATCTACTTTCGCATTGAAGATGGTGACCACCACTCTTGGATTCTACTCATGCTTTCCATCAGGCAGATTAGAGTCGTTTTGGTACATAAAAAAAGCTGTATATTAACTTCTAACTTTGAAT
Source organism: Hyphantria cunea (assembly GCA_003709505.1). Classification (NCBI taxonomy): domain Eukaryota; kingdom Metazoa; phylum Arthropoda; class Insecta; order Lepidoptera; family Erebidae; genus Hyphantria; species Hyphantria cunea. Next base: position 264,387 of record PKRV01000203.1, on the reverse strand, counting down.
TTTATACCTTTCTTAGCAGATATTAAGAAAGTCCCAAAAATTTAACGAACTATTTAAGAACTATTTAAATATGTTTGTATTTAAAACCATATACTTAATTATAAATTGATTATAGTTAACTTTTAATAGACCTAAATTCTTGGAACTTATACAGCATTACATATATTTATACCGCAGTCATACAACACCTTGCAATGTCGACAATTTTTTATAACTATAATCATTATTATATTATAAAAGAAAATATATAATACTAAACACTTCGAGCACGTCAAACGTTAATGTTCATGCTCGAAAATACTAGATCGGGAACCAAATCAATGAGTCCGTCACACAAATAACTATGCTATCAGGCCATCGTTGTCAGTAACGTCTAGCATACTCTCACAAAAATTTCATGGAAAACCTAAAATGTTATTTGAGATCAAATCATTTGTGTATATATATGTGGGTTCTGTGTAATACACTAAACACATTTTCTAACCAGTATCAATGTATCTTTCAACCCATATCAAGGCAGGGTAGCGTTAGTTCGTCCATAAGCGATGAGGTACTTAGAAAGCGCTCAAGGATATAACTTCACATTTCTTATAAGACCATCTATACCCTTTTCTGAGAAACTAAAGAAATTAACAGTATTCCTTATTTATCGGAGGGTGAACTCAGTGAGGTCGATGTAGAAGTCGGCCGGTAGTAAACAGCGATAGGCTAATGATGAAACTGATACATAATTGTCATGCTGTGACTAATATTGTGGTCTTTCATAAAAATGGTGTTATGTAGTTGCTTTGCGTCAAGCAATTTTATTTTCCACTAGATTTTTTCTCGCGGCTCTGCTAGTGTGTATATCAGTTATTGTGGTAAAAAATAACGTATGCGTTCTTCCTCAAGAATCAAAGTATCTCCATACATAAAGGAAAGGACTAATTAAAAAAATACTGATATAGTTTCGTTTTGGTTTCTAGAAGATACTGTTGTCATTTAACATTTAATGTTCTATCATATTCTTTACTTGAACCTATATATATATATATATATATATATATATATATATATATATATATATATACATATATATAGCATTTGTTAGTTTACGCTGTGCATATAACGAACTAAATACAAGGCAACATTTATATTTTCATAGCATATAGGCGACCACGGCTGCGATAAATAAGACGGACAGTACTATGAATTATAAAATTGATATTAGTTTTTACTGTAAATTTTATTTTTGGCTTTGTTGTAACTAAAATACATTTGTATTTATTAAAAGAAAAAGCCTTAGCCAAATTTACAAATTCAGAGTATGGCAATTTTTCATATATTTATTTTATGTTTTATGTATTCGGACAACCAACAAGAACACACCTAAAGAGCTAACAGGTACAAAAACAAAAATGCAAGCATTGGTGCTGCCTTAATTACAGGTTGCCACGAAAGGCAAATATGTGTAATGACAGGTAGTCGAGAGTTGCTTAAGGCTTCCTCTAAATTAAAAAAGTAAAATAAGAAAAACACGAAAATAACACAATTCTTATTGTTGTCGTGTTTTTATTACAAACAAAGTAGTTCCAAAAAACCTACAAAATTTTACAAAATCTAAATTCGCTTGTCTTAGTTTAACAATAAATTGTTATTGTTAAACTAAGACAAGCGATGATAAATTGAAATAAAATATATAGATGACCTTATTTTACTGATAGAGTAATACTCCGCTTGGAGGATTTTATGCATTAAAGTCTAATTAAAATCAAATGACACAACGCACACCTGGCTCCCCAAACTGTTTACACTTTTTTTGTGCTGAAATCCCCTAGGATACCACTGAGTGGTGGTTATGTCGGATTCGAACCGACTGAAAACCGCACTCCATCTCGGGTACTAGAAGCCGGGGAACCAAGTGTACCCTCGGAAGGAAATCCCTAGAACCGCGACGTACCTCGGGCCACCCACTGTTTGTAGGTGGCCCCCTCCTGTGTATAAACCCTATTCTATATAGAAAAGCGCGCGAGCACTTTTTAGGGCTCGCGCCTCCACCCAGCCTGCTTCTGCTAGGGTGATAGGTGGCCTCACCTGTCACCCTCAGGCTTGCGCTTATGGCGGACGGAGACTATTTAGTGACCTCCAGCGCCTGAGTCATCTGCGGCACCTGGCCTGTTCCCGAGCCTGGCGGACAGGGAGAGTTATAAACTTCTCTCAGTCCCGCTCCGCCATCTCCTTCACAAGCATAAGTTGCTCGCAGAAAGAGAAGGCAGAGTGCCACGCGCTCTTGCTCCGCAACATTGTTGCAATCATGTTCCCAACATAACCTACACCGGACATTTTTCATTTTTCCAGCGTGTGGAATGCCGTGTCCATGGTCTGGTGATCGCAGTGGTAGTACTCAGGCGTTGACTCCTTGCGGATCAGACACAGGTGTTCTCCGAAGCACCTTTTCCCCGTGATCACCTGTGTCAGCTGGTGTGAGAGGCTCCCGTGTGGCCTCTTGAGCCAATCCTCCTAAATAGTTTACAATATGAAAACTAAATGCTAATACACACAAACATTAAAATATCTAAAATATTATAGGTACAATACACCCACACACAAAAAAAAATATTTTGCTCATCACGCTATTATTTGTCCTGATTCACTAACCATTAAATTAATAGGGCAGTTAAAATACCAATAGTTTATAGAAAATACAGAAAAGATAAACATAATTACAGCACAAGTTCCATAAGTCCGAGTTAATCAGCTTTAAGAATTATACATTTTCTTAATCTTGATTGACATTGTAAAAAAAATTGGGTCTATACGTTAACATGTGCGGGAATATGAGGATTAAAACATCAACCTTGTGATTTAAGTGTTTGTAAATTCAAGTCTATCCTAATATATCTCCGTTGTAAATATTTTCTTATTACTAGCATTAGTTAGAAATATTATATTAACAACTAACTTTTGCTTTGGCTTTGGCTATGGCTTTTGGCTGGCTGGCTTTTGTTAATATTTCTGTTACCGCGTCAAAAGTGGCCTTTATCCTTCTTCAAGGTCCAATTTCTACTAGCTATCTATATATCGTAATTCATCCAAATCGAAACCACTCAACGATTTAGACGTGACGGCGTAACAGATAAATAGATAGACAGAGCTACTATCAAATCTGCAAAATCATAATAAGTATGGATGTGTTAACTTTATTAGAAAAAAAAATAAACAAACCTATCATGCCTAAAAAGCAACATTCACCATATATCCTACAACACGACACAACGCGACAAACGCTCAATTAGCGATAAGCCCAATTCATTAATGCACAAGCAAATTTGACTCTTATATCCTAAGTAAGAGGCAACTATTTGGAAAAATGAAACCACATTACAATTTTCGTGTTCTAAAAATATTCATAAGCTGAAATATGTTACAATCGACTTAAGTTCCCCGCATTAATCTCTTACAGACATAGTACACATAATTTAATGTTGTTCCAATAAAGCACTAGTATCGTATAATTATTCAATCCTATCGGAAATTTATGCGCATACGTAATGTTTGCTAGCATAAGTTAAGTCAAACTGCAATGTACTAAGGATTTCAGGGTATGCTTTATTTTTCTCCTTCCTTAGCCTTTTTTAAAATGCAACATGCATGAAATGACCCTGTTTTTATGCGCTCATTTATAAATGAAATGGTTTTCGCAGAAATGTTAGACAATTGTTTTATTAATATGCCATTTATGGAAATCAGAGCACATTAACACACAGAGAAGTACCGATATCGCTAAGCTTTTTGACCACATAAACTTTGAACACCGCTCGAGTGCTTAAGGCGTTTGAAGGTCTTTTGTGTAATTATTGATATGAAACATTTAACGCGGAGGATGACACCAGTTTCTAGCGTGGATATCTATCACCACGTATTATGATAATATATGTCGGCGGGCTGCCACGCTTTAAAACGTACAACGAAACGAAAACGTGTCCGGAATAACCTCGATATCAAATCAGATCTGTTTATTATGATTAAGTAATAGATTGCGTCAAATTAACATTAAAAATAGATTTACACATGCTAATAGCTTTTAGAATAATTCAAAATGTTTGATTATCAAGTTGTAACCATTTTTAATGTAAAAACTGTTTTTATTGTGCGAGGGTAGGTATATTTTTTCACCACCCAGTTTTGCTATAAAAAGCCGAGCGCATGCCGGACTTATATATTCTCTCACCTGTACTGTCGTAGCGATCGGACCTCCTTAGAAGTTCAAGAATAAATCAAGAAAAGGTAAAACTTGTGTTTAATTTGATTGTCAAATATGAGCGATAGCCCTGTCCATGAAAGTTGTGAAGCCGGCAATGCTGGTGTCACGCTTTTTAAAAATAATTACGGGGACTCTGCTCCGTCATATATGTAAGATTATTTTTTTTTTTTTAATTTTATTTATACTTTTTGCACATTAATAGTGACAAAGGTGGACTTAATGCCGTAGGCATTTTCTACCAGTCGACCTTAGGGTGATGCAGAACCAACACAAGGTAGATGCACAAAACTAAACATAAGTTTATATCATATCTGAATAATAAATAATTAAACTAAAAATAGTAATTATATTAATATATATTATGAACAGGTATTTAAATACATACATTTACATACATATAAACACACATAAATACATAATATATACGCAATATAATTTTATATGGGGACAGTACGATGGTATCTGATAGAATGTGTAGAAAATGTTTCCACAGTAAGTGTTTATAATGTTGCCTAGTTTTTGCCATCTTGATCTCGAGAGGGAGCTCGTTCCATAGNAATTAAACTAAAAATAGTAATTATATTAATATATATTATGAACAGGTATTTAAATACATACATTTACATACATATAAACACACATAAATACATAATATATACGCAATATAATTTTATATGGGGACAGTACGATGGTATCTGATAGAATGTGTAGAAAATGTTTCCACAGTAAGTGTTTATAATGTTGCCTAGTTTTTGCCATCTTGATCTCGAGAGGGAGCTCGTTCCATAGAAGGACAGAAGGCTTGTACGAAGAAGATTGAGTGAAGAAAATCAGAGCGATGAGTGGGACATTGTAGAAGCATATTGTTGGAAGACCTAAGGTATTTAGTGTGGTTTGAAAATACATACTGAAATTGAGTAGTTAGGTAGGAAGGAGAGCTTGAAGAGAAGAGTAGAGAATAAAGGGTTGCTGACGGCCGTGTCTGTCTACGTTGGCGAATTGGAAGCTACTTCAAATGAGACCGATACTCGGACACGTGATCATATTTCCGTAAGTTGAATATGAATCGAATGCAATTGTTGAGAAGACGGTCAAGATTATTGAGCAGATCTGCATTCAGGTCAAAGTAGTTTTTTCAGTTGAATTCGTATTATATTTTTGAAATAGCTTTTTTCTTACTCTCATTATTTCTACAGTATATTTTTTATATCACATTATATCACATCATCACATGAGAGCACGTTAAGCCGTCGGACCCGGTTGTCATGAACATCTATGGCAACCGTTATTGGGAAATCAGGGCCCTCAAATATACAGACAACTGGTTCAACCTCCGAATTCAGTTCACCCTCAGGTTTGCGGAGGTTCGATGCCAGTAGTTTACGATCCATGTAAAAACTCATATTCAGGTACAACCGCTTGAACTAGTAAATGACCCCAAATCTTGGAAATAATAAAGGCTAGGAAGGTGATGACATTGCAAGACGTCGCAGGACAGCTAATCCTATTTTTAAATAATTCAGATAGCACTTGCTAATAAAGATTTGAAGATATTCTCTAGTAAAAGAGGTATTTTGTTTTATTTTTCATACCAATATTATAAATTTGAAAGTAACTACATGTGTCAATCTGTATGTAAAGCTTTTCCACTGCACCGATTTTAATGAGTACATTATAGTTTGGCATGTAGATACCTTCACCAAAACATCTAATAAACATGGTTTAATAACATAATATGTCCTTAGAACTTTTATCGGCATTAACAATCACTGCTCCTTTCGTAAAACGTAAAACATGAAAATATGACATTGAAATCTCCCTGATAAATATTATCTCCAATTAGAAAAAAAATGAGGCGCTCATAGCCCAGTTAAAATCAGTGATTAGAAACATTCACTGAGGGTATTCAACGAAGGTGCGGTCAGTACCTAGACGGGTGACCGCTGATGTCATTTTACTATTAGAGTCTCCGTGATTTGGAGGTCATGTATCAGTCAGTCCCGGTTTTTATCATAGACCTAACCCCAGCAGTGACAATATTATGGGTTGTTGATGAAAAGAAAAACCTATTTAAGTTTGACTTATAGTTCAGAGACTATAAACATGTTGAAATATTTTTTTGTGCTTAGCTTTATTATGTAGATTAGATTTGTATAAAGACATACAACAGCCATTATCGTTAATGACGAATAATAAATTTCTGACGTTTACACATAAAACATTTTTTGTAACATTTCATTATTACACAATGCATTGAAGAACAGCGATTCTCTAATTCATTTCAAATCATATAAGATGTATTGTTTACAATCTTTGAATATATACTGGCCTTAAAATTTTTCTGTTCAGGTAATATAATCATATTCAACCCAATTAATGGGATCCCATATCTAATAGGTAGTACACCTTTGATCTTCCTCCCATTGTCTATCAAAGGATCGGCCGTTTGAATGGCGTAGTCGCTAAAACGGCCATCTCATTGGTTTTGGTTACTAAGTGTTGTGGGTTTGATTCTCATAATAATGTGCGTTAACACCTTGAGTTATATAGAAATTCGTGTTCTGAGTCTGAATGTTTTTCTCTCCGTGACATAAAGTGCTGCGCGCAAAGAATAATAAGCCTAGTTTTGATGAAAAAGATTGATTTCTTTAGTTGCTCTTTATAATTAGTGTGTATGGCCATTCTAACTTACTCTAAAAATCATTCAAAGCTACCATCATATAAGTATTACATAATCGCGCTTTTTTCTATTACTTTACTGATTAATATCAGTACACTAAAACATGTTTCGACACTCTGTATAAAGTCATGAAGTAAATTTCTACATTAACTGTCAACTGAAACTAAGCAGCATAACAATCGACTAGAATAATAATTAATGCGGTCGACAATTTTATAAATTAGAACTGATAAAGACCTATTATAAGGGCCCCTAGTTCACGCCACGTACGAGTACGTGTAGTAGGTACTTGAGTAGGTAACATAAGAAATACGTGAGAATTTTCGGGGTAACAAAATTCATACGTCTATCAGTTTGCATCTAAGTTTCGGAACTACCTGCAGCTTTAATAAAGCTGATGTTAAGTTCTGTCCTTAGTTTCTTAACTAAGTTTAACACTTGAGTATAATTTTTAGTTTAACTTATATTGATTTAATTTTACATCAAGTGTCTTTAAATATTACATTTTCAGTAAAACACTTTAATCTTATACAGCGAAGAATAAACCTGTCTCTATGGGTATGAAAAAGACAGATGTAAAAGAAATAGTCATTCTGTTGTTTGTATGTAAGTTTGGTTTTTGCTTCACTTAGTCGAGAATTGTTTGTGAAATAATCCCTTTCATTTATTAACGTCCGTATTATTGTACGATATAATATTTCGGATTTCTGATACACACACCTAGTCGCAAACTAAGCATAGCTTGTACTATGGACACTAGACAACTGCTATAAATATAATTTATGCTTTTTATCGTAAATAAACACATATTATACAGAGAAAACATCCAAACTCGGAAACAAATATTTGCAGTTTATACAAACACTTGGTGCGGAATCAGTGAGTGCCTCAAGTACAGCAGCCGCATACACTACCTACCTACTAGGTGCCTTAATTCACAACAATGTTTCAATGTAAAATATGCATTGAGTTTAGGCTGGTTTTCTTCATAGCAGGCTGTCTTTATAATGTCAATCTTCTTTTACTCTGTAATCATTTTTACAGTCAATATTAAAGCTTGCACTTTAATTGTATACATTCTTTGTTACAATAAATATTCATCTTCAATTATCTGAACTAATGTTATAAAAAGGAAAGATTTTGCTTGTTTGTAATGATTTACCTCAAAAGTACTTGACCGCTTTGAAAAATTCTTAGGCTATTAAAAATTTAATTCATTCCCGAATAACATATGCTACATTACATTTGCAAAATCACGTACGCTGCGGAAAGTATTGATGATAGAGCAAAATAATGTATTATAGTTTTATAAAAGACATCAATCTCTACAAAAAAATTTAGAGCATAATATAATAAAATAACAAATACATCACAATAACTACTTTTTTATGTTGAAATTTGTAAGTGTGTCGGTAAAAACTAGGCCTCATTATTCGTACCTTGATATAATCCTTACCCAAATAAATAACTTTAATTTTAACTTTATAAATATTTTTTTAATTATTTAAAAAGTTATGAACAGTATAAGTCAAAAGTAGTCAAAATCATTTTTTACGACATCCACATACATACATTATATTGACCAAAATCAAAGTTCCAACTGAATTTTTATAGACCGCTTTATAAAAACACTGTATTTTACGACATTGCTTATTACAACATATTTTTTTAAGCAACTACATTTAACCGACATTTTCAGAGAATTATATCTTTTGATTATATTAAAATTTATGTGCCGAAATAATTTTTAGAGATATGTATTAAACTGAGAACTTTTTTGAGATACTGAAAGGTAGGGGTTATACCTGTATGTTCATCCACATATAAGGAAAGATAATAGAAAGAACAATAATAAATTTTATAAAAGTATTTACCCACATTTATATACATATTTGTGCACTTTATAATAATATCCATAAATAGGTGTATTTTCGTGCGTTGAATCACTGTTCTATTCATAACCGATGGCTTATGTCGGCTGCATTTATGGATCGGTAAACCATCATCGAGGCTAAGTAATTAGAGTTATTACACTGTCTAATGATTTCGGCTTAAAACAGGTGGCGGTCTAAATATGCAGTAGTATACATAAGTATATATATTTAGAAATATTTATAACCCAGATCAATTAGGTAAGTAGTATGTATGGATGTTATATGAGCGAGTATTATATAATGCTTTGTGATATATTTTCAAAGTGAAATTAAAAAGTGATAATAAGGATTTAGATTACAAAATTTCGTCTATTTAAATAGTGATAAATTCAAAAACCTTAAAAGCCATTTAAACTTGCCATGTAATATATGTTACAATTCTATGCCGAGAAAATCTCATCTTAAAGATCTATAACGTTGTTAGATTCATTGTATTTTTTTGTTAAAATTTTTACATTAATCCTACCGCTAGAATTAAGAAAGCGTTAAAAATCTCCAACTCAATTACAACTAACTATACATTCATTATATATCAATAAGAGATAGGGTATATGTATGGTCATTTAGCTTCATTATTATATGATACATGACATTCTGTAACAACAGTGGAACGTAAATTTAAAATAGGTTTTAGGTGCATGCACGCTCTACAATTCAGCACAAATTAAAGATTGGCCCTTTGAAGTGCAAGTAAGATCCTACCTCAGAGGTCGTATTAATTTAAGACAGGTTTATTACAGAACAATAAACTGCAGATTTTAAAACTCTATCTTGTTAGTATTAAATGAGATAATTAAATGAGAATAATTATTTTGTATAATTACGCAAAACGTACGCAAATTGTAATATTTTTTTGCTAAATAAAGAATATATGTACTTTAAAAAGCTCAATAAACAGTTCAAGTAACTGAAAATGAAACTTGGAAAGAACATTGAACAATTTCAATGGAATCAATGGCTGTCACACGATTGTTCTTGGTAATAACAGCTAAAAAATATATAGTTTCACAACCACTATTTAACTCATGAGTGTCGCAATATTCGATAGAGGGAAGAACTCTACAAAATAACAGTTCTGCAATAGAGAATGCGAAACCAATCCTATATCAAATTTCAGGTCAGTTTGACATAGTGGTCTAAAACTTTCACCCTAATGAGTAACTTATACCTGGTGATGCCGATGGCATAAGCCCTTAAGCCCTTAATATTAAAGTTTTCTCACAATTTTCTATTGATATTGTCCTCGTAATTCAATTTTAAAAATTCTATTGTATCAATATCGCAGCATTTGCGTTTCATCATTTCAATATGCAGCCCTCGTCCCAGCATCGTCTGCCAAAAATAACGTTTCGATAACACCTGACGCCTACAGTTAAGTGAATTTCAAACGATACTGATCATTTTATGAGGCTGATATTTTTTTCTCTTTTTTTTTATGTGTATTTTGATGGCGTTCCTATGATAGGAGCGTTAACATGACACTTAAATCAATTAGACCAAGAGGAACGTAGGTGAATTTGCATGAGCCAGAGCCTTACGCTTTGGCATGCATAGGCCGGCACTACCGGACTGTTGTGACTACCCCACAGAAAACCAGTGTGAAACAGTGCCTGCGCTGTATTTCACCGAGTGAGTGAAGATACCATAGGCCCATAATCCAACCCATGTACCATCCCCCAAGGCCGGCAACGCATTGGTGACGCCTCTGGTGTCGCGGGTCTCCATGGGCGGCGGTAATCGCTTACCATAAGGTGACACGTCTGCTCGTTTGACCTCTATTCCATAAAAAAAATGGTATAAAATTAAATTGAATGATTGTGGGCCCATGGTTAAATAGTAAAAACATGTAACGTATATTGAAAAAATTAAAAAAATGACTTAAGAGATAATGATGGGTTTATTTTCAAAACAAAATTAAAAATCTGTTAAAATGACTAAAATTAATATTATGTCATTGGTACTTTATATTGATAATTCTTTACAATTTCAAAAGCTAAATCGAGTGTCAAAAGTACACACAAAATAATTCTAAGCATAAGCTGTAAACTAAAATTGTTACTTATTTATCCCATTTAATAACACATAACCCCTTAATGCATTACGAAACTAACCCTAAACTGCATTAAAGTTTTTCGATTGCCGAGTGATCGTCGCCCGCCCAAACGCGCGTCAGTAGACTGTAGGGCGCCGAAGAGAACGCCCACTAGTTGAGTCGCGTTCTAAGTTCAAGTTCGAATATTGAATTCCCCGTACTTTTTATGATATTTCTTTGAAATTGAAAGATCATAACTCTAGTGAGTGAAGTAGTGTGGGGATTAAAAAATAAGTGATTAGCAAACTTTGTTACAGTTGGCGAAGTTTTGAAAGGTTTAAACGAATTCGGTACGTCCCTGGTAAGTTTACATTCTGTTTTATGTATTAAATATTAAACTCATATGTAATTTTAGTAAAAAATGTTGACCGTTTTTAAAGTTAAAAAATACGGTTTCAAAATATTAAAATATGTTGAGTATATTTTAATATTTTGAAAGCTTATTTTTTATAATGATTAACGTGATGATACGCAAATATTTTTATGGTTAAATTTATTCTCATATATTTTTAAAAAACATCTGTTGGACGGATAAACAACGCTTGTTTTTTTCTACATGCCTGATACTATTTTAAACAGAAGAAACATATTCACTAAACAAGGTTATAATAGCGCTAAGTTAGTTCATCTTACAACCCCTTATTTTAGTGTAGGCTACAAAATACTCTTCAAATGTGATATACCTATTTTGGTTTCGAATGTCATTTAACAGGACAAATATGATTTTTAATGATTTTAAGTTTACTTTAGCGAGTTTTCGAACAAAAGATTGAGCACCATTATCTAAAGTATGAAGATTATAATTCTCTAAAAAATACGGGTTTAATAATTTCAAAGTACGATATTTTATAGCAAATAAATTCGAATTAAATTGATACTTATTATCACCACATTAAGAGTTCGATTATATCTCTACTAAAAATGCGATTACGGCCCCATTGAATATCATATTAAATCAAATATTATATGGACATGAATTGAATTATGCTCCTCATCACACCAACCATTTCATCCTCATTATATATTCCGATCACGCTATGTCTTAACTGTAGGTATATGAAATAAAAATGAAACGAATTTATTTTGAACCGAGGGGACTGGTGCAAAATATGTTTTGCCCTCAAGTGTACACGTTATTATATTACATGAAAACGGTTTTTGCTTCAAGGAGAATTTTAGATAGACTTTCTTAATGTCTAGTAAAAAAGTAATATTCATTAAAAACCTAATATATCTACAAGATAACATTTTGTAATAAACTCTATTCCTTTTTTTACATTGACTACACATCCCAAATAAATAAAAGAAAATTATGTCGTAAAAAACCAACAAAACCTATTCATTTTCGAAGCCGTTTGAAAATTAAAACACATCTTAAACTAAATTAAAAATTAAAACAGACACAGTATATGTATTTTGTTGATTTAAATTGCCTTTTACATGGAAGGGTACCCATATCTTTGGAATCTTTAAATCGAGAATATAATCATTGGTTATTTTTTCTAAAGAGTTGAGATGCATGTAAATTAATTCAAAAATGACAAGTTTTAGCTTTCAAAGATTTCTTTTAAGAAGAGTGTTGTCAGAATTTCGTTAGTAGATGCTTAGAAAATCGTTACAGATGTTATCATACAAAATTTAAAAAAAAGGTTGATTAATAGAATATGCAGGTCTGAATATTCATTTTGGTGGTTTAAAGACCGGTTCTTTTATTAGAAGGACCTTTTTATACCTATCAAGCTTTCATCATCAACCTAAGCAGAATTGCCGGGGACAATAATTTTACGGTATTCTTTTTAAATAATCAGACTTTAAATACCTATTATGTACTTGTACATGTCTTATCTTTTAAATCAAATTTTAATTCTCAACTAACCTATCGAATTGATTTTCACACTTTTTTACAAGGTGTTCTGGATAATTAACATCAGACTTAGACCGATAGGAGTAAAACATGATGGTTAGGACTCAGCTGGTAAATAGTAATTATATAAAACCGTACTAATTTACAGCGGCAGTAGGCTGGCCACATTTGCCAAAGAACCGATCAGCGTTGGGGTAAACGAGCTCTTGAGTGGAGACCGCGTCTCGGCAAACCTAGTGTAGGACATCCACAGGCCAAGTGGAGCGATGATTTGCGCAGGACGGCTGGCAGGAGCTGGATGCGACAAGCCATAGATCGAACTAAGTGACGTGAAATTGGAGAGGCCTATGTGCAGCAGTGGACTGCGATAGGCTGATGATGAAGATGATGATGATGATGAATCATTTACACCTTTAAAAAACTTAAATAAAGCTATTTTTGACTTACGTAAATAATTAAGTTTAATTGAAACAATCACGAAATAGCACTTAAGTGAACATAAATGCTTGATTTTATGATTCTTTAAGTTGAGTTTTTAAGTACTTCCACGTATACGAGTATACGATTATACAATCTAATTAGAATATGAAATCTTAGTAATAAGAATTACCATACTTCTTAAAACTGTAAGTAACTGTTAACAATATGCCCTAATAATAGTCGCAAGGCTCTTGAAACTTACTTTTATTTTATAAATTTTGTGAACGATAGAATGTACTATCTTTGCTAAACTCGTGAACCATTCCAAAAGTTTACTTTTGTATACCAATTTACAGTGAACAGCGTTGAGCTTATTTATAAGTAGAATGATCGGAGCTTTATTCAAAGGGAGTTAGTCATTTTGTATTATAAAAGTTTATTTTTGAAATCTGTAAGACCTGACTGTCGATAAGGCTAAGGAAAACAAATTACCGTATGGTGGAAACGAATAAGAAAGGCAAGGCCACTGAATTCTACAGTAGAGTTGACTGTTATTGAACAGACACCGAAATCTTCCGGGGCTTATAAGATTTGCGTTTTGAATTACTCTTAAGATCCATCATTTAAGACCCCATGATGAAATACCATAATAACATTTTACCATAAGCTTCTCTGAAGTGATAACTCTTGGGAGTTTGCTTCTACACTTCCTAAAGGAGGATTGTAGAAACCAGTTTTACGAAATTAATTTTCACGGTCATTAATTCGGCTTAAGGAGTATTGTAGATAATAGTGTAAATAATAAATTGACTGTTAAATGAAAATATCCGTTTAAATTACCTTAAACCGTGTAATTTACTACTACTAGCCCTTTAGAATGTTTTCGAACGCTACGTGAATTTAGCAGCACTGGTTAAAGAGACCAGTAAATTTAGTGCTGTATCTTTGCATTGTGCATCGCTGAGAGAAGTTAATCTTACAGAAGACCATCCAAAATGACAACTTTCGTGCAAAGGCCTCCATTGTATGGACCGCTATGCTACTTTGTTGTATTATCTGTGTTAACTATGAGTTTGGTGATTACTACACTTGGATTCTCCTCATGCTTTCCATTAGACAATGTAAAATCACTTTGATAGGTTCATTAACGTAAAAAGTCGTTTTTTTTTGACAACTTCTGTATTAGGAATATACATTCCTGTGTCACGGGGATCTTTAAACATACATGAACCGGACACAAAGTACACTCAGACCTAGAACAACAATTTATGGATCACACAAAGTGTTGCCCCATGTAGCATTTGAACCCACAACATTTGGCGCAGTAGGAAGCGGTGTGGCGACCACTGAAACCACTAGGCCAACCGTGTAGTTACTTTAGAGAAAAAGTAAAGATGAATTGCATTATCGTTTGGTCAAAAACTCATTAGATCATCCCCGTAAATTCATCACCACTTTTCAACATATAACAAATGTGTAGGTATAGAATAAATACATCGAAGGAACATAATATTGTATACACATATTTATATACTTATATATAATATGATGATGATTTCCTCCAAGCCGGTTTTGGCTACAGCGTACAGTTTCAAGGGAGACCAGTCAACTACGCAGGAGATATTATAATGAACAAGTGTGACTGAAAAATACAAATGCACACTTTGTTCCCTCACTCTCATAATCCGATGGGATGGTTATTCGATACGACCTGGGAAAGATCAGATCGACGACCGATGGCTTTGTTTGTTTAGTATCCATAGAACAAGCTGTATTTAGTTTGGAAGTAGAAGGTGTAGTGTCAGATATCCGTAATATTACTCTTATAATATAATAATTCACCAATGATAGATAAATTGTAGGTATACAACATAAACAAAACACGATTTGTCAGTATAATCTCACAAATTGTAAATAAATAGAACACAGAAAATGTAGATACATTTATACGTAAGTTAGCTGAACTACCTCCGCACGGCCGGCCATAGAAATGTTTTCGTAACACACAAAATAGACAAATAAATGTTATTCTGATTCTGATTTCCGTTCTAATTTTTGGTGTTTAATCTTTTTAGTAACAATAGCTTATACGAGTAATAACTAAAATTATTTATGTTACGTGTATATTATCAAATAGGTGGAAATCGTTAAGTTGTAACTCATTTCGTCATAGTGATCTAGTTTTCACTAAAAAAATCCTAACCCATCAAGATTCTCTATAACAATGCATAATAATTACATATACTATTTTACTATAAAAAATAATGAAGATAAATACTCTATGTCTGTAGTGATATATATGATGTTTATACGTATGTAATACTTATTGGCATGCGTTATTTTTTACGTTTTAATAAACTATGCTAGACATCATCACACAAGTATTCAGCAAAAATTGATGTAAACTTTCACAGTAAGTGAGTTTAAAATCGGTAAATTTGACAGCTAACAGAAATGTCTGGCAATCAGTCTCGGTCACAAGACTGTCTGGCAATAAGAGGACTTTACAAATGAACTTAAACGAAACGAACGACTAAGAAAAAATTTAATATAGTCATGATTATTTTATATTATTTTACTTTAATAAATCCAGTAAACCAAAACCTAATTAATTTAAAACGAAAACGTTATTAAATTAATAGAATATATTAGTTAATTTTATGGATATTTATAAATAGAAAATATTTATGAAGTCATACTTAAGTGCCTTGGTAGACTATTAGATTGACCCTTCAAAATTCTATTGCCGCAGTATAATTAATTGGTCTTGACATAATGATTCAAGTTTAGCTCAGGCCCTAACCACACAAGTTTCTACATACGGTGGTCTGTATACCTGCACAACTAAAGTGTTTAGTCGGATTGGTTGTCAATTCCAACACTTCTCTGACCTAATTAATCATATAGTTCCTGAGGTGTACTCACACATGAGTACTCAGATATTCTTATGGTTCACATTCAATATCGCCGTGCGTTATGCGATAGTATAATTATTTTTTCTAAAATAAATAATTATGAACGCGTATTCATATAGATTACTTATCTAGACTGACTGACTTCATTCAACACAGATTCTAAGCCGTTTTGACTACAAACTTGAAATTTTAGCAGAAGGACGACTGAATGGAAAGTCGACATTTTTAATGTTAGAAATTCGAAATAAGTAACAATCATGCGAACAAAGCCAGCCAGCCGGGTTATGTTACTTATACTAGACGTAAGTAAAATGTTACTACTTTCACCATTGTGCATAATTGCCATATATTAAATAAACATTAAAATATTAGAAGGCTACGTGTTGTTGTTAGTATTACACCAAACAGGAATGATTATTACGAAGACTTTGATATCACTGACTTGGGACTTGGACTTTGATAGGACTTGACTAATCAATAATGACTTAATAAAAATTGGTATATTCATTTTGGTTGAGTCGTTAGAATTCTATACCTTTTTTATTTTATTTGGCCGTGTGTGGGACTCCCGACGAATCGGAATACCCACTATACCTCATGACGGCCTACCTCGGCAGTTGCGAGGAGCTCCAGGAACGCATTAGCGACTTCTGGAGCTGGTGTGCTTATATACCTACCTATATACCTAAATTACACATTATACCTAAGTATGTGTTCGTTTCTTCGGCTCACCCCGTGTCTGAACAAAACAGTGGTATTTGAATATCATAATAATATTACGTCAAATGCCTAGCTTACTGACTAAATATTAAAAGTAAACACTTGTAAGTTTTTGATGTTATTTATATATTTATATATGTATATTTATAAATATATCTTTAGGTTACTTGGCTACTCGTTAAGTTTCTATCAGATAAGATATAAACAACCAAATACACCTGAGTAATCATACTTTCCATACTTAATATTATAAATATGAAAGTCACTTTGTTTGTCTGTTACGCTCTCACGGCGGACCGGCTGCACCAATTTCAATAAAATTTGGCATGGAGAAACTTTAATTCTTAAGGAAATATATAGCCTAGTCTTTACTGCGATAACCAACAAACGCGCGGTCATATAAAATCATTCCAGTTCAAAATAGAGACTACGAAGAACCATTTGCCACGACCCTAACATACATCTCGCGCCTCATATAAATTTATCAGACAACGGTTGCAGATGCGTCTAACTTGCCACTTCTTTGGCATACTTTCAATTCGAATGAGCTTTGGAATTTCAATAAATCACGTAGACAATAGCTACGAGATATGCTACGAGCTAGTTGCTACGAGGATAACTAGACTCACACATGCACAGAACTATACCATGTTGTGTATACATTGTGTTCAACTATTTACAAATATATTTCTTAGGCATACAGCTGGTACTAGAAAAGTGATTAAACAGTAGATGTATTGAAAAGCCTCCACTTATGAATTAGTCGACCCTATTATAACTATTCATGAATCAAATCTGTCTGTCAAACTAAGGCTTTAATAAGACTATTTGCGTGGACGTGCGTTTCGGTCGGCACTTATAAAAATGTTGATTTTCAGCTAAGTGTTTTTCCTTAAACGTTGTGACGTAATTAAGACATGATTGTGGTTTTGGTCCAGGAACCATTGGAGTGCTCGAATTTTAAATGTGTTGAAGACTTGTTAAGTATTTATTTATCATGTAGTTAACGATCTTTCTAAGGTGTTACTTAGCTCAATTCAATAGTTTTTAATTTTAACGTATTGGGTGTCGGTTATTTATATTTTATTGTAGACATTTGCTTACTCGTCAATAAGATGTTATTTTTAAACGCGTCTACTTTGTCTAGTAAAACTATATATATGTGTAAACGTAGTTTGTATACGAAGTTCACCTCTGAGATTTATTTTCACAATATTTGTAATAGCTTAACCGAAAACGTAAATTTTCGGTTAAGCTATTACAATTATTGTATGTCGAATTAATATATATTAACTTAGCTGTGGTTAGTTAGAACCTAAAATAACATCAAACAGTTCATCCACAAAAATAAACTTTTGCTTACAGCGTATATAACACAGGTACCATTGAATAATAGGCGTCGAGATAAGTCACTAAGCGTGGGTTAAAAAGTTAAAAGAAAAGTAGTAATATGTGACCCATGCCCCAGTACTCTTTTAGAAATAATGTAGCAAGGGGATAATAAAAGTCGGATTGATGAAGACAAAAGGTAGTCACAAAAACGGCATACATAAGACAGGCATTAACTAGTTTGGATTTTTAATGAAGCAAGAACTAGAACAAACATTGCCCTGAAAAATGCATGTTTAATTACCACCGTCGATTGTTACATTTGCATATTTTATTACACATGTATTGTTTTCTATTTATTTGTTTTGTATTGGGTGCATAAAGATACAGACAAATATATAAAACTATTAAGGTTTTTTTTTATGAGCTGTCTAGTTCTATATATAACATAGGCGTCGATTAATTTAGAATGTAAAAAAAATGGTTGAGATAAGCAAATATTTTATATTGCTTTCAACATATACTACATATCGTAAAGTTATTTAAATTTTAACAAAAGGCAAAATGAAACCTATTCAATATATTTTTATAGCTATTGTAGCTTTACTGAAAACTGTGATAATGAAACTATGTTTATTTCCACGAACGCCTAAAACAGATACAAATTTAGTAATCAAACTGCATTAGTAAAATGTGGCAAACACAATTAATAAAAAAACGCATAAGAGTCAACTTAAGGAAGTATCAAGAGAAATAGCACCCTGCCAGATTATCTCTCTCTAACGGAACGTCTTATCTATCTGTAGATTGATGAAAGATAAAAGCGAATTTATTGTACACCTTTTCAAGATGTTCTTCTTCAAGGAGTAAAGAGTGAAGAATTTGCAGTTTATGCAGCGAAGGAAAACAGGACAGACGACATTTTTAAGAACCTTCTCTAATTGGATTGTGAGAGTAAGGGAATAGCGAGAGCACCTGTATTTGCTCACAAATAACTGCACAATAATAATTACTGCATAGTGGGCTGGTTTCCTTTTAAACTGGTCTCCGAAGCCAAAATCGGCTAGTACGTTGACCTACTGTGATATGTATGATATTGATATGTATGTATGTATTTAACATGCAAATATATAAAAGTACAGCATATTTTATGTCTATATTTATGTATGTATGTATATTGTTTATTTATGTATCTTAAATTCGAAGTTGTATAACCTATGAGCGCCTACCTCACAAGATTTCTACACCACCCTAAGGTTGACTGGTAGAGAATACCCTGGGTATTAAGTACGCTGATGTACAAAAGTGCTAAAAGCTGTAAATAAATAAATGATTATGTAAAGTATATACAATGATAGTTACTAAATGTGCAGGAATTTATTGCCCTTTTGAAACAAATCAAAAAAAGAAAAGAATATCAATGGCATTCAACTACAAATCATTCTTTAGTAAACATCTATAAATCTATTTAGTTATCAGCTGTCGGGCATCAATTATCACACTAACCTATTTCCATTTACAACTTGAATAGAATTATAATATACTATTACAATCCTGTTTTAGTACAGAAATGTAGCACAACACACTAGTAATAAGATTTATGTCATATTGAAAAAGTTTGCAGTGCCCTTAATACGAGTTTGATATTTCCCGATACGTCCAATATTGGACTGACCCTGATGCGTTAGTTATTCAAGAACATCGAAGGGTGTTTTTGTGTGTCTCAGTTCAAGGTTGTTATGATCTTTTAGTAGTTAACAAACTCGTGCTTGGGCTGTGAAAGATACAAAAACTTTCTTCTAACAAGAAGATGTCTATTACAACATATTAAGTGTAAGTTGAATGTAATTATTTTCACGGGAATTAACGCGATTACTTATTCAAAGTATTAAAGTGAAAATAATTATTTATATTTTTAAACGCGAAAGTTTAAAAGTTAGTATATTATTTCAATATTAAAATTTGATCTTAGTAATTTAGTTTAAAAAGACACATGTTTTGATAGCCAACTAAAGTTAGATAATTCCTCTTTATTAAACATCAAAACAAAACTGTATATTTCGTCTATCATCATCATGAATAGTCAGAATGAATCTATGGCTGGACATAGACCTCTACTTAATAAACGAGCTAGTTTCGTCTAAATCTATCAACGTTATTATTTCTTTTTCAAATAAAAATACAGCAAATATAGATAGATAACTTTTACTGTATGGTAACATAAAGATACATTTACCCTTTATTAAACTTATTATGATAGAAAACAAAATAAAAATGTTGTACAAATGGCGGTCTTAACGCGGTCAAATATATTTTTTACACAAATCTATGTGATACTAAATTCAATAGGTAATGGTAAGTTTATTTTCACCATAAGAGTACCTTTTGCCGTAACGTAAAAGCTTAAAAATTTTATTTTCTTTCATTGTTGGCCTAGTGGTTTCCGTGGTTGCCACACCGCTTCCTACTGCGCCAAGTGTTGTGGGTTCAAATCGTAAATGGAACCACACTTTGTGTGATCCATAAACTGCTGTTGTAAGTCTGGGTGTATTTTGTGTCCGTTTCATGTGTGTTTGTAAAGATCCCCGTGACACAGGAATGTATATTCTTAATGCAGGAGTTGTCTTTTAAAAAAAATAAAGTAAAATAAAATTGTTGTTGAAGTAATTTGCAACAAATCTCTTTAACTTTACAAGATGACATCATTAACAACTGTAACCCTCCAAAAGAACCTCAAAAAAGCTTTTTAAATAAAGTTAAACTCGAAACGCAACTTTTAAGTACTGTATATAACCTATTTAATTTCGTCCCTATGTTAGGGTAACAAGGTAAGGGTATTAAAATTAATGAAGAGATTTTCACAACAAAATTTTATATCAATAAATACTAAAAGAATAGAGCCCGTACTAAAAACAGTTTGAGAGTACTCCAAATAAAAAGGTAGACCTTTTGTAGCTGAAGTGGTCCTAAGTAATCGATGTAGGTACAGAGAAAATAACAAAATAAAATTTCCCTGCCCTTAAAAGATTAGTAGAGCGGTTGGCCTTTTATGTGATTCGGAGTCCTAAAGCTAATACGTTCAAGCATTTAAAACAGGTCAATTATATTGAGTGCGTTATACTTGTGACGTAAGAAATAACCTTTATTCATAAATATCGTAAGGAATACAGGTAGCCTGAAATCGAGCCTGGTAACTTCGAACCCTTAAGATCCTCGTTTTAAAGACAGCCTCCTATCTGCCTCAGCCAATATTAGAATATTTGGTGTCGACTTATAAAACGAAGTCCAGTTTCGTGGCTATTTGGAGGGTAAGGTCAAATTGGCCTCGAAGAAGCTCGGTGTGGTCAACAGATCGAGACAGTATTTCACTCCGGCCCACCGCTTTTTGCTTTATAAGACGTAGGTCCAGCCTAACATGGAATGCTGTCACCATATTTGGGCGGGGGCACCCCAATACCAGTTCCTCCCTCTGGAGCGCATTCAACGGAGAGCGACTCGAATCGTCGATTGCCAAGAACTGTCAACTCGGCTAGACTCTTTGGCGTTGCGTCGAGATATGGCTTCGTTGTGCATCTCCTACCGCTTTTACCATGGGGAGTGCTCCGAGGAATTATTCAGGCTGATTCCTGCCAACCCCTACCGCCATCGTCCTACGTGACAGACATTTCATACTCATCATCTAGATCCACAACAGTGTGCTTTTCAAGGAACTTTCTGCCTCGCGCAACAAAACTGTGGAATGAACTGTCGCCTGCGGTATTCCCGGACCAATACCACCTTCAAGAAAAGAGCGTACTCCCTCTTAAAAGGTTGTTAACGCACTTGTGACGTCTCTAGTATTGCGGATATCCCTGGGTAGCGGTAATCACTCAGCGATACTTCTGCTCGTTTGCCCATTATCTCATAAAAAATATAATAAAATAATAAATACAATAAAAAGTAGGCTTTTGTATTGAATTGCATCTAGCTTGGGATTCTCGGTGTAGCTATATCGCGTCATAGAGATTGTTGTGTTTGAAAATGATTAATAAAAATATAAATTTTTAAGACTAACAAACGAACGTTTTAATTAAGTTTTTATGCCTCTTGAACGTTGTTTAATTACATAGTGTTCCTTTCACTAAATTTTTAATAAAATTCCTCAAAATTTCAAAGTCTTGCAAAGATGACGTAATTTCTACATGTAGCTTAGAGAGACAATATTCTAAGGGTGATTACTCGCGTAGATAACACTAAAGTAGATCTACATTAAAATAGACTCACTAATAACATTAGCAACCGCAAAACTTATTACGAGATGAAAGTCTTTTAACATAATGAAATTACAGACATTTCACAAAATAGTCAATGTTAATAGTATTAAGTTAAAGGAAAAACTAAATGAAGATTATAACAACACGATTGCTTTGATAGTTTGAGTATTACTGGTACTCATTGTACTATGATTAAATTATTTTGTGAAAAAAAAACTTATAATATATAAATAAATATAAATATAAATATGTTCAGACATTTTAACACACAACGCCATCTAGTCCCAAACTAAGCAGAGCTTGTACTATGGGTACTAGACAACTGATATTAATACTTATATACTTTTTTTTGTAAATACATACATATTATACATAGAAAACAAAATATAAACTGCTTTGAATGGATTTGCTTTCATTTTCCTAATGTTTCAATAATAAAAGCGTGTCAAATAATCATTGATTTCAACAGATACACGTAGAGATATAGCTATGTGTTTTTACGACACGTAGAGATATAGCTATGTGTATCTTTAAATTTTGTTTTATATCATTTTAGATGAGGTTTCATAAATGTAGAAATCTAAAATATATTGTTTTTATTTTTCTGACATCTAACATACTACGCCATCTAGTCCTAAACTAATCAG
Organism: Hyphantria cunea; assembly: GCA_003709505.1. NCBI lineage: Eukaryota > Metazoa > Arthropoda > Insecta > Lepidoptera > Erebidae > Hyphantria > Hyphantria cunea. The sequence continues at coordinate 241,290 of PKRV01000203.1, read as the reverse complement.
AGCTTGTGTTATGGGTACTAGACAACTGATATAAATACATATATACGTTGTTTTGTAAATACATTCATATAATTCATAGAAAAAATCCAAACTCCGAAATAAATATTTGCAAATTATACAAACATTTGATCCGACCCAGGAATCCAACCCGAAACTCAAGCACAGCAGTTGTATACGCTACCACTACGCAAACGAGGCAGTTAACTATGTTTGTGTGATGTAAATATTTAACATTAAATATAACTAAGAGCTAATATAACTAATATAACTGAGGCGCTCATAGCCCAGTTGCACTCGGTGATTAGAAACAATCAGCGAGGGCAAGCAACGACAGCGCGGTCAGTACCTGGATGGGTGACCGCTAGTGGCATGTTACCATGAGCGTTTCCGTGATTCGGAGGTCACGTTAAGCAGTCGGTCCCGGTTGTTATCATAGGATAACAGTCGTGAAGCTTAGTTGGAGGCCTTCGGGCGGCTTAAAAACATCCAACGGTAAGATTTACGTAGCCACAACAACGTTGTCTTGCCAGTCCCCAATCCGCACTTGGCCAGCGTGGGGACGTATGGCCTTAACCCTCTCCTGAGAGAAGACCCGAGCCCAGCAGTGGGGGACATTATGGGTTGTTGATGTTGATGATAACTAAAGCTCAAACCTACATTAAAAACCATTACATGTATTGTTTGGGAATAGTATAGCAACTTTCTTTTATTTCATATCTAAATGTTTTTGTTCAAGTATATAACTGCTTTATTTTAAACTAAGATACACTAAAATAATTAAAAATAAAGACAGATACACAAAATAGAGCTATATCTAATATTTTTTTTCTAAGAATTGACCAACACTTTGCCTAAATGGAAACAAATATTGACAAAATAAATATACTTGGCAATACGTGACATCTAACTCCAGAATGATCTGATTTTTTACCGTATTCGTCGCTTTGAGTTACATTTAATCTATTCTATATAACCTCTCCTATAAAAACATATATCAACATGACTACTATAGCATAATGACACAACAGTCACAGCAATCACAGGGGTTCATGGACACCCCTTTGTGTAGAATATAACAGAAGAAAACAGTTCTAAAAGGTTCCAGTAATATTCCCCTTAGCTAAGGATCGTGACTTGCACCATTTCTTTGTTACAATTTCCATGTCAGAAATTTAATATTCAAATTCAAACAATTGTCATTTTATGTCGTTTTTTACTTAACTGTGCTTGAATTACGGTATATGAGAATCTGTAATACTATTTTTATTTAACTAAAATATTCGTTGTATCATGTCATACTTTACTGTAGAATTAAAAAAAAAGAATCAAATAGATAATAATGTCCTTTCGAGGTTGTTAATTGTGGCAAAATTTGAGCTTAATCGATGCAGAACTTTTTCAGTTTCTGAAGCGTACACAAACGTTTTCATATTTAACAAAATATCAACAACAATCTAGATTTACCAAGTAAAAACGAATGTATTTCAATCATCTTATTGTCTACTTAGTAAAATGATTGAAAATCAACACCTCCAACCAACCATTGGTGCACTTAACTAATGAACAATGACGGGCAACAATATGAAATAGATGTAAGCGTTCATGGTATAACGACTTACCTAATATTATTGATTACCACATTTGTTAATTACTTTTTTTTCTTTAATATATTTCACCTCAAAAATTAGTCTTTATTCTACTCAAAGCTATTTTAGACAAATACATACCATTACATACACAACAGTACCAGGCGTATTGTTCTGAAAGGGAAAGTAAATTTAAATAATTTAATAAAAGGCATTCAAATAATTTACAAATAGAAAATTTTTAATCTGCATTCCACTGCTACCGCGATTCGAAATAACTAAGCTGGCTTTGTCCGCGGAAATGAAATATTAAAGAATAAAAAGGTGGCAATAAATAACTTTGATTAAAAAACCATAGGATGTAACAGTTATATAGTACACATGAAAACGATGTATGTTTTTTTAACAGAGCGAGCTAACGAGCAGATACATGGACATAGCTAGAGGTTGGGGATCAAACCCCCCGAATTATCTATACTCTATTGATAGTTTTTTCTTCCCCTATTTGTTTTTAAAATAATAATAAAATATTACGGTTGTAGGGACATTGTAATGTTAATATTTATAGCCCCCCCACTCGCTCTCCGAAACCAAAACCTGGCTACGTCCGTGTTCAGATTGGTCACCAAATGTAGTTGTGGGTCGAGTGCAACGAGTGCACCGAGTTCAACTGAGTGCCTCATAGCCTAGTTGCACTCGGTGATAAGAAACAATCACCGAGGGTAAGCAATGATGACGCGGTCAGTACCTGGATGCGTGATCGCTGGTGGTCACATTAAGTAGTCGGTCCCGGCTGTTATCATACGATAACAGTCGTGATGTTTAGTTGGAGGCCTTCGGGCGGCTTAAAAATATCCAACGGCAAGATACGTAGCCACAACGTATTCCTGCCAGTCCCCAACCCGCACTTGGCCAGCGTAGCGACGTATGGCATTAACCCTCTCCTGAGAGGAGACCCAGCCCAGCAGTGGGACGTTATGGGTGGTTGATGACTGATGACCGTATGTAGATGGGTCACCTGGAAAAGAACTGTCAACTGATATCTAAAGGGAAATTACTTTGAACCTTGGTGTACTACCTGGTTACTTTCTGCTACCGGTACCGGTACCGTAAAAAGAAAGTAGGTACTCTTTTTTCCACCTTAACCGAAGTCATGTGATCCTGCTACTTAACGTCTGTTTCAGTTCATAAAGGAAAATTTCCAAAGCTGTAAGATTAAAAAATGGCGTATGAAGAGATTTAATTTAGAAGTTTGCTCATTTCGAGAAATTGGCATTAACAGCGGATTCTCATGAAGTTAAAGCTGAACTTGACAGAAAACTCAAAAAGTATCGAAAGGCTTCAGCTGAAGGCCAGTAACTAGTTTGACGATTGTCAGAAAATAACGTTTATTTATATTTATCACCGTGCATACCAGTGATGTACCGATTCTCAGTTGAAGCTGTTTTCATACTGAAATCAGTCTGAATCGATTTGATTAATCAATCAATCTAATTTTCGAGTAATTTTAGAGAATACTAGGCATTACTAAATTAAAACTTGCTCCATTAGCTTGACTTCTGTGTTACTAAAACTTACTATCAAAGGTAATTTGTAAAGAATAATTTGAGCGGTTTCCACATCATTTGAAATGACAACTTTTGAAGTTCTGTCTGATTAGTCAAAGCAATAACTTTAACGAAAACAATTTTCAGTGTTTGCTTGAATGTTTGTTCACTTAAATTAGCTTCATCCATCTATTTGATAACTGTTTGGGGATATGAAAATGAGTTTGAGAATGGTGATCTCTTTGCATTTACGGTTGAAACTGCACGCTTGTTTGTGGAATACATTGTTGATTTATAAGGAAAGCGACCACAGTAAATAGTTTTAAAATAGTGGTGCAAGAATTTTATACGCAATAACTGAGTGCGTTACGAATGACACGCTTATTCACTTTAATATGTTTTATAACTAAATAGTGATTTTAATTACTATATATATATGTTTGTAACACATTTATAGCTAAGTATATTATACATATGTATATGTAGGGTTGTGTATTTATTTTGTATACATGTGTGTGTATAAATACATGCATGTAGATATGTTTCCAATTATATTCATTAAAATATATAAAATATAATTCTTCAAAATTAATTGCACCGTCAACTGGTACTGTCTATCCGATACATTTTGATCCGTCCTAAGTTTGCCTGGAAGAGATTGCTTTCGGCAGTAAAGCCGTCCTTTGTACATTACGTATTCTTAATCTTATGTACTGTCTTGAAAAAATGTAAAACGATGTACAAATAAAGAGGTTTATCTATTTATCCATCTAGATATTTATGTGTTTTTATCAAAATATCCTGACCTAAAAATTTTAATGATGAATTGATAGATCTACTATTAGTAAATTATTAATTGGAAAGAAACGTCAAGCCCATATATTTCATCGTTGAAACTATTTTAATGGCCAGGATTAGAAGATTTAAGTCCTAAGTAATATCCAGTTATAACAAGAATCTTGTCAATATCGAAAGTCTTTACAATTAATTTACCTCCCGAAGAACGCCGACCGAGTTAATTAAAATGTTCAAAGGCTAACCTGAATGATTTTAAAAAAGGAATTGTTACCTCCCTGAGGTCTTTCATTTCTACTTTATATATTAACTTGTGACGTGATATAGACGGTTATGATTTCATTCCTACTATTTTTTTATAAATTATAGTATTCTACGAGAAATAGATTTACAGATTTATTAAGAAAAACAAAAAAAAAATTGCATTGTAGGATGCCAAAGGTTGGGAATTTCTTTTTGAGAGACGGTCTCAAATTGAAGTATTGTATTTCTAAAGTATCAAAGATAGTATCAAAGTGTGAAATTCTCATATTACAAACTGTTCCGTATTCTAATATATTTGAACTTCCCCTATCTCCTTTCTACTGCGCAGGTGTTGTGGGTTCAAACCCTACCCTACCCAACACTTTGTGATTCACATAGTGTTGTTCTGAGTCTCGGTGTATTTTGTGTCCATTTCATGTACATTTGTAAAGTCACAGGATATATATTTATGATTTGGGGTTTTCTATTTAATGATATTAAATTCTCCCCTGTCGCCACTATATTTGGCCATCACTAGAATTTTTTTATGTAATAGGGAGCAAACGAGCATACCTATCGCCTGATAGGCCCAAGGACACCCACAACACCAGAGACGTTACAAGTCCGTGCCGGCCTTTGGGGGATGGAAAGGGGGTTGGGGGGATAAAATATTTAATCGAAAATCTACCGATGGATAAAAATTGTAGAATCAACATATGTTCAACTTTTGGTTTTAATTTATTTGACGCTGATATAAATATTTATCTAGTTTTTACCTTGTAAAAGTACTGTAAATAGTAAACACGTATTTACTAAAGTTAGTCACAATAAAATCATATTGATGGACAATAAAATGTATTTGAATACATATATTTACTCCTGAGAGTAAATTGGTGCAATGTTTAAATGAAAAACAGATAGATGTTTCAATAATCGACAGTCATTTGAAATGGCTTTAATGATGTTTTTAAGCAGTGTTTTACTAAAAACGTTATTTTAAATGCCTTGGTGGCGCAGTGGTAGCGTGACTGCTGTTCTTGAGGTCTCGGGTTCGATTCCTGAGTCGGACGAAATGTATGTATGATCTGCAAATATTTGTTTCGGAGATCAGGTGTTTTACTAAGTATACTATGTATGTGTTTTAAAAAAGAAAGTATATATGAATTTCTAAGAATATAATATATATATATAGTATACATCGATTGTCTAGTACCCATAATATAAGATTCGCTTAGCTCGGGAATAGATGGCATTGTCGTGTTAGATGTTCGAAATATTTATTTCTTTTTAGCCATACAACCACAATCAACTAATTAGAATCTAGTAGGGATAACGTGATAATATGAATATTAACAGGTGTCATAAATAAATCAGAGAAGAAACTAGTAATGAACAGATTATGATAAGATCATCAACATCATACATCGTATCGTTTCTTTACATCACTTCTTGATTAGAAGCTCCTGTCGGAACCAGTATGTGTTCCATAAATAAGATATTTAATGTGACTCTTCTGGAAAATACTCTACCTTATGTAATTAATGGCTTTGATCAGATCTTATTTACTATTTTACTTTGAAAAACAGTACTGCGTTCAGTAAAATAAAAAAGTGTTAAGTACTATTCAAATAAATAATATCCAATACATCAGAAGTATGGGCTATGTTATGTAGGTAACTGTTAAATATAGGCATAAAATTACATTAATATTTTACTTCATAAACGCTTAGTTAAATAGAACGTACTTAACTTTCTACTCAAACCTTCTCTTCGTTCATCGATATCTGTCCAATGCCCTGTACTAACCGGCTTATTATAAAAGTTCCCTAAATCTGCGTACAATATAACAGTGTTTTAGAATTAACATAAAGCAACAAGCTTACAACATTCAAATAAAACTGAACCAAGAAGCTATCGCGTTTTTGTAATATTTGCAGTGATCTCAAGCAGCTATTATTATGTAGATATTTTCACATTTAGCCAGTAAGTTTAGTCAGGTAACGTCAGCCAGTGAGAAGCAACGTTTTAATATTTAAGTAAAGTATTGTGTAATCACCTTGATGTACGAAGTGTGCTGCATTGCGAATTATTTGAATAATAAATATGATCTGTACTGACTTTTAAAGATTGGTAAGATTTTGTTAATTTATAGCTGAGATCGTTTACATAAAACATTACTTTGAATAGACATTAACAAAGATGTAAAAAGAGTAGCAGTCCGCCCCTGCTTCACACGGGCACAATTTTTTTTGTGGATATTTATGTCGTCTATAAAATTGTAGTACATCATTTTGCTCTATCGCCAATACCTTCCGCAGCGCACGAAATATAGGGAATTTTTGGGTACTTTTTTACACCTTGGGCTTCATTATCGAAGTTTTCATACCGATCCCTAACCTTTTTGCAATTGTAGTATAGCGTAAGTAGTCGTAGCTCCACTCAAGAACTTGTTTACCCCAACGGTCTCCTCTCAGGAGAGGGTTAATGCCATGCGTCCTCACGCTGGCCAAGTGCGGGTTGGGGACTGGCAAGACAAGGTTGTATTCTTACCGTTGGATGTTTTCAAGCTGCCCCAAGGCCTCCAACTACTTCACGACTGTTATCCTATGAAAACAACCGGGACCGTCTGATTAACGTGACCTCCGAATCACGGAGACACTCATGGTAACATGCCCCTAGCGGTCACCCATCCAGGTACTGACCGCGCCATCGTTACTTACCCTCGGTGATTGTTTCTAATCACTGAGTGCAACTGGGCTATGAGCGCCTCAACATGTTTTTATTGCGAATTCTTGAAATCTTAAAATTAACACATTAACACTAACATAAAATAAAATATAAACTTAATAACATTATAGCCATGTTGGATTAAGAGATTAGATTAATTATGCAGTGGTAATTAATCTACTAATGATAATAATTCAGGACGCTGAACGGAATGTAGACCGATGCACAAGGTGACGTCAAATATAACATTAAGGTGTACATACCCAGTGTTTGTGAATATTGTTACACATATATTCTTTTTTTTCTGTCTGTAAAGGTGTACAATAAAGATAAATAAATAAAATACATAGATTATTACTCTGCACTTAAATAATATTCTAAATAGGCATTTTATGGAATATGGTGGTAAAGGAGCAGACGTATCGCCTGATGGTAAGCGATTACCGCCGCCCATGAACACCCGTAACACCAGAGGCGTCACAAATGCGTTGCCGGTCTTGGGGGATGGGAAGGGGGCCTCCAGTATCCTCACTCACTCGATGAAAATCAGCGTAAGCGCTGTATCACACTGATTTTCTGTGAGGCCATGGTATCACTCTGGTTGAGCCGGCCCATACATGCCGAAGCTTGGCCCTCCCACGGGTAAGTACTAGGAACTCTTTTAAAACTATAACAAAAACAGGATCATTTTCCAATATTTTTTCTTTTATTGTTATTGTACAGTATATTGCTTATTTTGCTACCTGGGTTTATAAATAATATAATTAACTTTTTTATACTAAGCTTGTACAACTGTAATCGTTTCGTAGATTCCTTTTGTGAGATTTAATTATGTTTATAATATTAAGACCTTAATTTTCAACTTGGAAACATAAAAGCGAGTATTTATTTACGTTTTGATAAACTCTATATTTTCTGAATCCTTAATTGGGACTATATTGCTCGCTGGTAAAAGTTTAAAATTGAAAATCAATTAAAAGTACGCATATTTTAAAGTCTATTGAAGTTTCAACTTAGGACTTACAAGTTATCTGGATTCATACATTTACAACTATCTCCTATATCAATCCTTACTTTGCTAATAATTTTATTAAAATAAACAAATATATTTACATAAGGAGAACGGATTCTGTAAATTAAGAAAATATCACCGACATTCAAAATTAATCCTTCAAGCCTTCTTTTGCAAGGGCAAAAGGTTTCCAAATAACAACATTCGCTTGCAATTTGCATTCCAATTAAGCTTAGCTCGTGTTGCAAAGCCTAATCCTGTATGTTGTTTGCAATGAATTGATTTCAACTTGAATGTAGCTAGTATTTACACGCTTATATTAGCTATCTTAGACACCACTCTAAATGATATTAAGGGTTTCAGATGTTTGTGCCTCTTTAATTTTAAATCTATTTTATCATTTAATTACACATAATTCGAATAGTACTACTATTTTAGTAAAAAAAACTTCTTACAAATCCACTGTTTTTTCTTGCATACGGTTTGATTGAAAGTCCAAAGAGTTATAAACTAGCGTTTATTGTTTAAATTTAGTTATAAAACTGGCAAAGTTTAATACCTAAATTTAAACAACGTGTAGTCCGAGTCTAATTTATTTATTATTTCAGTTCTGCTTCTCTAAAAAAACATTTTTAATTCATACATACTATTTCTTATACTGGGTCCGTGATTACTTAATTTTTTTCTTGCGTGATCGGATTAACGTTTTTATATTCTATGAATTGAAACAGGCTCATCTACGAGTCAGTTACTCTGTTTTACTTCTAGCTTTAGTACACCTTATAATTTAAAGAAACTATGAAATTAAATCATCTGATGACGTCATATTTATTTAAAATAGCTGAGTGTCATCAGTCTGAAGCAGACGACACCTCTATTCTTCAATAAGGTTTTTGCTTAAGACTTGTGGATAGAAAATAAAGCAGAACCAAATGCGAAACCTTGAATGAATCTCCCAGTGATCAATATTGAAGTGGATTTAATTAGCATTTACAAAGCTGTGACTAGGAAAGTTCGAGAAAACCCACTTCCAAGAGTCGTTTGAAACTCCCTAGTTAAACTTCTTAATGAGAAACGGAATAAACACACAGTCAAAGACGTTCTAATCAAGTAATAAAAGAATTGAAAAAAGTCTCAATTCAAATCTGTTAGTATTTCGTCAACTAGTTTCAATAAAGCTCCAGGTTAAAATGAAAGAAAAACCTATTGAAAATCCATACTTCTATATCACATCACGTATTTGAAAGTAACTCTGACTGTCATGCTTTTACGGCTAAATCACTGAACCGATTTATATGAATTATAGATAGATTGGACTTTGGAGAAGCACGTAGGCTACTTTTGTCACAATAACCAACATATACCAACACGGGAGGAGCTGTGGGTAAAATGGAGTTATGTAAAAATTAGCACAATATAATATAAACGTTACTTTCTTCTCTAAAAAGAATGTTTAATTATTATGAAAAGTATTACACATACTAATGTTTTACTAAGCAATGTCTTCAGCTTCATAACAACACAAAATTGAACTATATAAGTGAGTGTATAAATAGTTCAATTAAACATTTAGTACTATCAAATATACCTATTATCATAATAAACGAAATTTTATCATTTTCCATGATAAAATTATGATTACAGAAATTAACGCTCTCACAATGGATGTAAAGTACATACGCCTGCTTTGATTGCGAGTCAGTCTGTACGAACAACTGAAAGAAAAGGGCCAATGCAACGTGGTCAAGACGTCAAGTGGGTTTTGATTCCCGCAACCATATATATCGTTATCTATTTAATAATACGTGAAGCAAAAATGTTGTACCCCTTTCTACGAAAATTGCGCGAACGGAGGAGTATGAAATTTCGCAGACTTATAGTTAATATAGAGAAAAAGTGCAAAATGCTATTTTTTTTAAATTAGGCATAATCTAGTCATGAATTTGAAAAGTTTTTTTTTTAATACAAGCTTTTATTACTTATTAATAAAAACAATAACTTTAACCCCTATCATTTGATACCCTTATTGGGTGGGTTGTGCAGAATAATGTAGGCCGACATTTTACTACGCTTTTTACATTTTGCCATACCCAAATGTGTGTATGTCAAAATGTAACTAAAAAGAAGATTTTTTTTTGTCTATACTGAGTGTCAAAAGTAGCCATGATGAAATAGGTAGTTGATGAAAATTAAACCTTAAATATTTTAACTAAAAAAATTAAAAGAATAATGGTAGAATTTAGATGTCTAGCCGACTGCTAGTAATAAGAATAACCAATGCGTAAACAGCTTTATTAAGAAAAGTGTATTACCTTATTATGGATGTTGAATATAAAGGATATAATTTGTAATGCTACGATTTTAAATATCATTAAGTGCAAATAAAATTAAAAATTGTTTCATTAAAATTTCATTAAAGTAATTTCTTAACAAACACAATAAGTTGCCGTTGAATGTTGTAACGTTCAATTTAAAAGTTTGCTTTACGTTTCAATTTGTAGAATATTTTAATATTATACATAACTACCGATGTACAAATAGAATATGATGTAATCTTAATACTGTTGTGGAAGAACCACGATTCTTCAATATAAATGTTTCCAAAAAGATTTTCAAGTATCGTGCATTTTAAAAGAAACAATACAAGATACAAAGTAGATTTTACAACTACCAGCTAAAGATTATATATAATAGATATATTTATATATAATAGATTATATATAATAGATAGTAAATAACTTAAATATGAAGAAAAATAAATAACATTAATGATATTCAGGCAGCAGGTGGCATTTGTTACAGAAAGGCTTGTCGTAAGCCGGCTAGCCTTTACGGCTTGTCTATTCAAATTTGGAATCTCAGATATTTACCATCATAGCGTCTCAAGTAAAACATTCTAATCATAATACTACTATTGAAAGTTACAAATAATTTAAACCCTTGGTATAAGGTAAATCTAAATTAGGTAATACTATTTAAGCCTACACAATTTTGTAAAGGATTAATGTTTGTTGTTTTAGTATAGCTTTACTTTGGCTACAAAGCATATCGCTTTAATATCAGATATTCATATTCAGAGATAAGTTTTAAGAACGTTTACTTTAATATCAGAATAAATGATCAGATATTTACCCTAATATTTACCTACTGTTTGGGATCGGGACACTAGGCTCACTAGATCTAAAATATATTGGTCCATGCTATATTTAAACATATAGCTAAGCAACTGATTGACGCTGCTCGTGACCAAAATGTTGTAATAAAACCTAATAAGTGATCAAAAACTCCGTTTTTTTATTTTTATTTCAGTAAGACAAGTTAATCAATATTTTATCAGATTCTATGATAAATATTTATATGATTGAGTTTTACTCAACCAATCAAAGAAAGTATCATTATCTTATTTGATAAGCGGTATTCCTTTAAAACTTTTTTAAAGATAAATAGAGCTAAGACATACAAATTAAAGCATTTACAGAAATCGTACTCTCATATTTACTGCAATATTTAAATGAAATGAAAAAGCAATTTATATATGGTACAGTAAATTATTTAAGTAAATATTTTTGGTAAACACGTTCACTGCAAATTAAATAAATAACAAGATTTTAAGAGTTATAATACACTTATGGAATTTAAGTCTGAAGAAATTGACGCGACGCTTAAATGAGTCTCGTCATTTATACTTCTTTGATACTTCTTTGTATAAATTTGGATGTCAGAGTGAGATGACCGTATGGATGTCAAATAATAGATTTATTCAATCTTAGTCATCATCAGCCTATCGGAGTTAACTGCTGGACATAGCCCTCCCAAACTGCATAGTATCAGTATAAAAATTAAATTATTTATGTTATTAGAAATCAATCATTGAATAATACTCACTTTTGGATGTATATGCACTAATATACATCACATTAAAAGTCTTTAGTAATCTATTTCTTCTTTTGATGATATGGATTCTCTCAATGTCAAGTGTTTAAAGACTTTAATTCTTATTGTTCGAGTTTTCTAGTCTTAATCGTTATGAAAATAATGATAAAAATTATAAAAAATGTGGATGAGATGAAATGGGGACCGTCTTTCAAAACGGTCTCCCTTTAGTAATGTTTAAATTTTGCACCTTCTGCTCTACTTGCATTAGCTGTCATTCATATCGCTTTATTTCTCTATCCTATGACCATGACTACCCAGTACAGAGTATCATAATCTAAATAGTGATTTTTTTGTCATTTTTACTGTTCAGAACTAATTGGTTTCATTAAAGTTAGTATAAAGTCTTACCTCTCATTAGCCTATTTACAAAGGAAGTTTTAAGCTATATTACCACTCTGGTGTTGTATTGTGTCAAGTATTTTTCTCTATGCAGTGCCATTGTTCATCGCAATGTAACTTTACCTCCGTTATGTTTAGTAAAAAAAACTCGATTCGTTACAGTATTTTAATGTACAGGTACAAAAAAGACAATTATATCGGGGTCGTGAGTAATTCATCTCAGGTCAATTTTTTGGGTTCGCGCACGGAAAGAACGTAACGAATATATCCGGGTAACGTATACACTTATGCAATTCGACTACACGGTTGGCCTAGTGGTTTCAGTGGTCGCCACACCGTTTCCTACTGCGCCAAGTGTGTTGTGGGTTCAAATGCTACATGGGACAACATTTTGTGTGATCCATAAATTGTTGTTCTAAGTCTGGGTGTACTTTGTGTCCGTTTCATTTATGTTTATAAAGATCCCCGCGACACAGGAATTTATATTCCTAATGCGGGAGTTGTCTTTTTTAAAAAAGATAAAAAAAATTTAACGATTTATTTAAAATTTTGGAACAGAACGACGGCAGCTGTCTAGGGGCTTGCAATGAAACTTGTAGTAACAATCTAAAAGAATTGAAGATACCGACAGTTTTATTATACATTAATAGTGTTGTGAATATCAAATCGACACATGCCTTGCGTACGTTTAAATGAAGTAATCGACTATTTTTACAATGATTTCTACCACATTACAATATTTTGCTCCCGTAGTCGGCCCCTATGGACACAGAAATCCATGTGATTAATGAAACTCTGCTTTCTTAATCCGTCACTATGCTAATAAAACGTTAAATAAAATTTTTTTTTGAACAAAGCTTGTAAAAACGAATGAGATATTTTAAATCATTTTATATGCAAAGATACACATGATCTGTTTGTATACATACAATATCCCAACAATTGACAACTCCAATTCACACATAAAGTCTATAATAGAACAAACAAGCCTGCTCGCTTCTATCGCTGTATTTGTTCTAATAACACCATTCACAAAGTTTGGCGTGAGCATCGGACCGATGCAATAAGCCTATATATGATCAATATGTTGTTTATGCGACGCGGCATCGGTATAGTTTATGCAACAGAAGAGGTTTTGTGATGTTTTAACAATTGAAAATATACATATTTTTTGTTTACTGCGGTTTAACTCTGTATCGGGAATGAATTCTATAATATTTTGTCCGCATTTTCGTAGTGACAAACTCATATTTTGTGTTCTTAAAATACTGTAATGTAAATTTGTACTCGCATTTTTTTATCAGTAACATGTTAAAATATAAAATTTATGAGTTTGGCCACTGAAGTTTACAGTTTTTGCAGTTTCACACATAAATATTTACTTTTAATTTGAAACTCTGCTATCCAGTATAATGATTTTCACAAACAACATTTTGATCCTTGTTTTCTTTTGTAAAACAAAATCCCGAAAGTATCTTGAATAGTGTTTGCGAATCCCAGTCATTCGTACCTAGGACAAATATGGTGTGGCAAGCACGATCTGTGTGTGGGTGTAATTAATGCCACATTGTGTCTTTAAAATTAGTTACTATACTGTAGAATCTGTGGTTTCTTCTAAATTTAGAAACCACAACTCAGTGTGAGATTTATTTTTTGTGGAATAGTGGGCAAACAAGCAGACGTATCGCGTGATGGTAAGCGTTTACCGCCACCCATGGACACTTGCAACACCAGAGGCGTCACAAGTGGGGTAAGTGCCTATGGGAGATAGGAAGATGGATGGGGGCAAGGGTTGGGATATGGACCTCCGGTATCCTCACTCACTCGGTGACACACAGTGCAAGCAACGGTTTTCTGTGAGGCCGCGTCACTTCGGTTGAGCCAACCCATTCATGCCGAAGCGTGACTCTCCCAGATATTGATGGGATAAAATTTATCAGCTTAATTATTACTCGAAATATCATGCAGCCTGCAGTTACTTTATATACAATATTATAGAAACCGAAACGCATTCAGAGTCACATACATTTGTAGCATACTATTACATAGTTTAATCGCAGTGTACATGTCTGCGGTTTTGTTTCGATGGCAGATGTGACCAGCAAGCATGGTCGCGTCGGTGACAGGCAATGTGGTTCGTGCTAGGGTTTAGAGATATGGAAGATAAAACTTCCCTTTAGAATTGATTAAAACTATCATTTGCGTTTGGAAATTTAAATTATTAGAACATTTAAACGTGTGGTTAAGTGTAAAGATATAAATCTTTTTACCTGTTTTGTCCTTCGAATTTCGAAATGTTTGTTTTTCATTACAAATTAACAGTTTTTTACTTTTTTTTTGTAAACCTATTGCGAAAAGTTTTAGTAAATAAGGTGCGATCTTCGACTTTTATTATGGATTTTCAACTTATAAACAAGCGTATGTCGCCGATCAACTTTATTTGGTACAGAGCTGAATATGCATGCGTATAATGAAAGCTAAATTTGAGATATCGAAATATGGACTGCAGATAAATGAATTTAAAGTTTATAATCCGTCAGCAGAATTAGCACCGATAACTTATTAAAAACCTTATTATAATACTAGTCCGCATTACAATTTTTATCTTCACACATGATCGCTAGAACTGCTGCGGCTATTTATAAGTATATAATACAGAAAAACATATAATTGTTTATGATAGAAAAAAATCAAACCAGCAAGTCTTTACTAAGTCTATAGCGTTATAAAAGTACGAGAATATAAAGGTATATGTTAACCATCGATTGTTGAAAATCAATTTGTGCTATTCATTACTTTTCGATTGTCCAAAACTACTCTAACATATCACCGGCGAAATTTATTTCAATTCCTCTTGGTGCTACGATTAATGGGATCCATCCATTCTCGAGTGGACACTATTAGTATAGTGTCCAGTTGATATACTTTGTCGGTCTTTTTTGGTTTAAATGGTTATATTTTCAATATTCTCGAAACGTAACTCGAAGCTGCCAAAAATTAAAATAATCAGCTATTTAATTAAACTATTGAACGTAGAACAAATTGATTTTATTTTTTACAACTCCCGCATTTGGAATATAAATTCCTGTGTCGCGGGGATCTTTAAAAAACATACATGAAATGTACACAAAATACACCCAGACTTAGAACAACAATTTATGGATCACGCAAAGTGTTGTCCCATGTAGGATTTGAACCCACAACACTTGGCGCAGTAGGAAGCGGTGTGGCGACCACTGAAACCTCCAGGCCAACCGTGTAGTCTATAATGAATGTAATAGCTGTTTTTGAAACAGAGAAATGTATTGCTGTTTTGTTATTTCTATTAAATAATTTAATAAATCTACAGTATCAGATGCTTCGAACCGGTCTTAAGAACTTTACTGATGCGTTTACACGCCTCGACAACCCTCCACAAATCCAAACGTGTACGAGCTGTTCGGCTTGGGTTACGTGAGGTCGTGATAGCTTGTTGCCGACCCGAGTCGGTGTCGGTTTTTGAACTCAGATCAAAGGAAGCGTGCGCAAGGGTACTTTGTGAGCAACCGCCAAGTCCTCGCAGGCGTGTAAACATAGCACAAGCGTTTGTGAAGGATTATAGTTTGCGAACGACTGCCAAGTCTTCCCAGGCATGTAAATATAGCATTAAGTTTATAGAATATATATATATATATATATATATATTCTATAAACTTAATGCTATATTTACATGCCTGGGAAGACTTGGCAGTCGTTCGCAAACTATAATCCTTCACAAACGCTTGTGCTATGTTTACACGCCTGCGAGGACTTGGCGGTTGCTCACAAAGTACCCTTGCGCACGCTTCCTNATTAATCATACCGTGGGAGAGCCACGCTTCGGCATGCATGGGCCGGCTCGACCGGAGTGATACCACGGCTTCACAGAAAACCGTTGTGACACAGCGCCTGCGCTGTGTTTCACCGAATGAGTGAGGAAACCGGAGGCCCATAATCCGACCCTTCCCCTCATCCTCCTCCCCATCCCCCAAGGCCGGCAAGCCACTTGTGATGCCTCTGGGGTTACGGGTGTCCATGGGCGGCGGTAATCGCTTACCATCAGGCAATACGTCTGCTCGTTTGCCCCATATTCCATAAAAAAAAGAGCCATCGCAATTGGTCTTTGTTCTTTTCTTCTCACTGTGTTACAAAAGGATGGAGATTTATCTTATTCTGAAAGTCTAATATTATACTAAAAATGTTTAGCAATAAATAATACGGAAGTCAACCAAACTACACTAAAAATATGAATGATTAATATGATATCATTTTATAACTTCAAGGTAACCACTCTAGGTAGATATATACAATATTCTGCATTGTACGTCATCAATAATATGCAGGTGATCATAAACCTTATTTTACAGCTCAGAGTACAATGGACGATCTTATCGCTGAAAGTGATGACTGTCAGACAACCTTGGGCTGAAGGTAATATCAAAATTATTTAATAAAAGCATAGTAGTTGATAGCGTATTACTCGAGATATAGATAAATAGTTATTATATTTATTACAATAATTATATATATATAGAGTGGATGATTACATACACTCTTAAATTTACAAAAAAAAAATATGTTGATATTATCAGCTAATAGAAAACCAGAACAAATTAATGATTACTTACTGTTAATGAAAATAAAAATAACTTAAACAATAATAAGACAATGTTTATATTTTTACTTATAGATTTACCTATTTAAAGTGGAAAAACATGTATTTTATACAGCTATAATTTATAATTATTATTTATGCCACCTTTATTTTTTTAAGATTATTTTTATCCATATGATGACTTCGAAATTACAAATACTGAATTTAGGGGAATAACTTAATCAATAAAGCAAATTTTTGTTCTATTTTATTAATACAATACAGTAAAATACAATAAATGTAATTAAAAATGTAACTATTAAAATAATTATTACTATAACATAAAGGATTTATTTAAAATTAAATTACGCTCGATAGTCGCACCTCATCCATACAAATTAAGGAGCATAAGTCAGATTATATCGTTTTCAAATAATTTTCAACACCATCAATAAAAAATATAGATTTCCATACGTTTCCTAGTACGCCTATCGAATTTAGCACTACTCCGTGATATTTTGTGCTCTATTTTTTCGTTAAACACAACTTGTCATGTATATGCAGACTATGTTTAAACTTCTAGTGTGGAGAGTATTAATAACATTTCACATTGGCTTTAGGTGTATTGAATATTTTTTTTTATGTAGGACTATTACGTTCTAGTACGTTTTCTCATTATCTTATATAACTCTTAAATTTTAACTATGGTAGTCTGGCGTGTGGCATTAGTCGGTTCGAGACCGACATGCCACCAGGGGGTGGTATCCGGAGGGATTTCCGCAAAGAAAAAAAAGGTGGTCTGGTGTCAAAAAGATATCTTAGGAATCCTATATGGAGTGTAATCATTTATATGGAGATTCGATGCAAAAAGAAGAATCAAAGTAAGCGTAAGTTTTATTTCAAGAACGAAGATTTTTGGTAATTAAAGACAAAAGAATAAGTTCGGAAGATTATATTTAACAGTTTTTACGGTAGAACCATAAAATTTAAAAAAATCTACGGGGCAATTAAGCTTATATACAATAGGGATTACCTACATAATTACATAGATATTACTTTGACCACATTGCATTCACAGGGGTCACAAGCAAGCTGCCTTTTTAAAAGTACTGTAAAACTTTTTTTAAAAAAGCGGTCACAATCTGCCTGCCTTTGTAATGCAGGTCTTCGGTCGTCAAATCGTTGGATAGAAAATTCAGGTAGATATGAAGCTGTTCGAAGAATAATTTTCTACCATAGGTTTATTTAATAATGAAAAGCATGCACCATTGAGCTACATCCCCGTAGTATTATTAGGGTTTGTTAAAAGAGTTTTCGTGTTTTTCCCATAATCCAGAAATAAGGTATTTCACCCCAGAAACAGGTAAATTGGAATATGTTTCTTATAACATCTACAAAGTGTAAGGTTGTGTTTACCTAAAAAGGATTTTTGTGACGCCGAAGTTTTTATAATATTTATCTAATACCCTTTAAAATATAAAATGAGTTCTCTATCTCTATCTTTATTTTCACATTAGACCATCTCATTTGTCTTCACGGATGACCTAGTGGCTTAAACGGTTGCCTCGCCGCTTTTCACCTTGCCATGTGCTGTGATGGGTTCGAATCCCACATGGGACTACACTTTATGTGGTCCATGACTGGTTATTCTGAGTCTATTGGAGTTGCGGGTGTCCATGAGCGGCGGTAATCGCTTACCGTCAGGCGTCAGGCGATACGTATACTCGTTTGCCCCCTATTCCATAAAAAATGCTATAACTTCATAATAAATAACTATGCAGTAAGAACTGTGCATAATGTAGAGCATTGTCAATGCATAGATAATGCCTTTGAAGTATCATTTCTGAAAAGTTAAAATGTGTCCTGGACCCCCTTACTATTCATAAAGACGCTCCGAATACGTCATGTTACTGTCTCAAGTAGGTTTATACTATCAGTTCATACATAAATAGATAATATTAGTTTATTATAAAGACTACTAGAAAATCGCGAAGAAATATTGCACAAGACACGGGTCCACCAAGAAATCTATATTAGACCATGTTAGTACAAATCTAACAAACGATACATTTCACATGATAACGGTCGAATCAAGCTTGTCTGACCATAAACAAATTTATCTAGAAATTAAGAAGACAAAGCCTCCACCAAAAAAGTACTCACAGTATGAAGCTATCAACTACAACAATTTAGTCGAGTCAGCAGAAAAAATGATAGAATCGGGAAACATAGATGACTACGCGAAGTTAGAAGAAAAGATAAAAAAGTGTGTACAAGAAAATAGAATATTGAAAACAAAGATTTTGAATGAACCGCAGAAAGATTGGATAAACAAGAATATTATTACGGAACTAAATGAACGGAATATATTATGTACTGAACATAAGAATAACCCTAATGATGACACATTAAAAGAAAATTTTCGCACAAAAAGAAACGAAGTATTTAAACTAATACAGTGCGAAAAGAAGACATTTTATTACAAAGAATTCGACAAGTTTGACAAGAACCCTAAAAAGATGTGGAAATTAATCAACACTCTTTCGAATAACAAAATAACACACCGATGTGCCCCATCTAAATTGATAGTAGACTCTCACGAAGTCACAGACCCCGTCGATATTTGTAATAAATTTAACGAATACTTTTCAACAATAGGTCCAAATCTGGCTAGCCAAATTCCTAAAATATTTCACGATAACTTTAGCCTCACGCTTCCCCAACACCTTTCAATTGAGTCAGATTTAAAAACTTTAGAGCCATGTACTACCAAAGAAGTTATAACTATAATAAATTCCCTTGATTCTAATTGTAGCGTTGGGCTAGACGGCATCAGTACAAAAGTAATTAAATGCATTAAACATATAATAGCCGTGAAATTAACACAAAGTTTTTACAAGCTTATTCGTGATGGTATATTTCCAGACTCTATGAAAATAGCTAAAGTTAGCCCTATCCACAAATCTGGTTCAAAATTAGATCCTGGCAACTATCGCCCGATTTCAGTATTGCCAGTATTTTCAAAAATTCTTGAAAAAATTCTACATGCGCGTTTAGAAAATTATTTAAATTCTATTAAGTATATTTCCGACAGACAGTATGGTTTTAGACCCAAAAGTAACACGTTAACTGCCACTATTGACCTTGTAACGAAAATAAAACATAATATTGACAAAAAAAATATAGTACTCGGCGTATTTATTGATTTAAAAAAGGCATTTGATACTGTGAGTCATAACCTACTTATAAAAAAACTAGAGGCCATCGGGGTCAAAGATAATGCATTAAAAATGTTTGAGTCCTACCTCGGCAATAGGTCACAAATAGTTAAAATAGACGCTAACGCACAAAGCAGTCCACGACCTATTTCTTGCGGCGTACCCCAAGGCTCAATATTGGGTCCTTTGCTTTTTTCGATCTACATTAATAATATTAATGACCTTGACCTTTCAGGTCACGTGACCTTGTATGCAGATGATACTTGTCTTTTTTATTTCGGCTCGAACATACAAGAAATAATTCAACGCGCTCAACACGACTTAGACATCCTTTTTGATTGGTTTCAACATAACTTGCTCACTATAAATATCTCCAAAACTTCATATATCATCTTCAAAGCTAAAAACAAACCTATACCAACTCACCCGCCGTTAACAATAAACAATATTCCCCTCGAACTTAAAACTCATGAAAAATATTTAGGTCTACACATGGATACTCAGTTGACGTGGAAAGAACACAGAAAACATATTAAATCTAAACTAGTTTCTCTTCTCGGCACTCTCAGAAATTGTATAAGATATATACCGCGTCAACATCGGCTTAAAATATATAATTCATTAGTTAAACCACACTTATTATATCTGATCGAAATATGGGGCAGTTCGGCTAAAACTCAGTTAAACGAACTGCAAGTTTTGCAAAATAAAATAATTAAAATGCTATTTAATTATAATTACCTAACAGAGACCAAAAGAATTTACCAAGAAACAAAATTAATGAATATCAAACAATTATATAAATACAACACTTGTATTTTCGTTCGCAAAACACTCGACAAAAAATTACATACAAATTTGCAGTTCATGCGTAAAAAGGTTGCGCGCCCCTGCACGCGTCGCGCAAGCTATCTCGTTCTGCCGAAGCCTCGTACGAACTTTGGCAAAACAATGATAGTGTTCGCAGGCGCACAGATGTTTAACCGACTGCCTTCGGATTTAAAACGTGTAAGCCCGTTCAACGCATTCAAAAATAAACTTTATCAACAGATATTAGCGGATATTTCACAGCTGTGAGTGCGTTGAGCGGGCGATATGTTACAATGTTGCACTATGAATTTGTCTTTGTAAGAACGCACTATCTACCCTCTAAAGTGACGACGAATAATTAAAAATGTTTAGTATAGTTATTTTTCTCATGTAAGTGATTTATGTTAATCTTAATGAGAAATAAATGTCATAAACCTTAAACCTTACTACAGTGTTGTTTAAATTGGAAATTGACCTTTCCAGTACAGTGACCTCTCACAATTTGAATGGTAAACTGAAGTGGTTTACAATGTTACTATTGGTTTATGTTCACAAAGCCACAAAACTACTTATAGTGACGAAAATTCTAGCACAATTTATACAATTGAATGGCTTTTCTTATGATAAGCAGTAACTAAACTTACATTTATACTATATTTACGTACATATGTATTCCAAGTATTTAATATTCTATTTTTTTAAATATATCTTACGTATAGGGTATGAACATCATCTGTTGCAGAGGGCTTTACAAATATACGAGAAACGGACACAAAGAACATGAGAGGTCTGAACCCACAATACTCAGCATAGTGGAAAGCAGCGTGGCAGCCGCTTAGACTACCAGGCCAACTGTGCATATTTGTGAAGTGGCAGATTGAGAAAATCTGACAGAATTCATCTAAGTTAAAAGTAGAACTTGAAACTTAATACATATCGGTCTATCTTATAAATTTACAACTTATATAGAATATTAACGCAGATGTTTCAAGAATTCGGAAACGTTCACTAGAGCTAATTTATGATAGATCAATGCAGTGATTTTAAGTATTTTAAAAGTAACTTGATTATTATTAAACGTATAAACAATTGAAGGGAGGAATTAGACATTTCTAAATGTAAATTATTTGAAATTCCAAAAGTATATAAATACAAATCTTTATTTTTATACCTCTACACGGATGGATTAGATGTTTAAGCGGTCGCTTGCCACTTTCTACTTCGCTTCGCCACGTGGGATTTGAACCCTCAACATCTTGAGGGTTCAAATCCCACGTGGGCTAACACTTTGTGTGATCCACAAATTGTTGTTGTGAGACTGGGTATCCTATGTGTTTGTTTCATGCATATATGTAAAGTCCCCCGCGATATAGGATATATTCTTAAAACGTAACTAGTCTTAAAACATAAATAAATGACTTATATAAACAAATATTTTTCAATTTCCATTGGATTTTTTTTTAAATCATTCATCTCTTTGCATGAACATTGTTGCCTGTTTTTACTCCTACAAGTTTAATTTTCGCAACATAAAGCTTCTTTCAAAAATATCGCCTATCTCTATACCAAAACCCATCAACATTCATGACTTTCATATTTACAGTATAAATATGAATAAGAATGGACTATTATCAAATGCATGAAAGGAAAAGTTTCCAAATTTATACGTATGGTACATCGTAAAAGACCATTACAAACTTTCCTAGTGATTTTACGTCTTCTGCTTGTAATTCAAAAATACGATTATCATAAATATTCAACATCATCATCATCAGTCTATCGTGGTCCACGGCTGGACATAGGCCTCTCTAATTACACGCCACTTGGTTCGATCCTCGGTTTCTCGCATCCAGCTCCTACCAGCCGTCAGCAGCAGATCATCAGTCCACCTGGTCTGTGGACTTCCTACACTACGTTTGCCACGACGCGGTCTCAACTGAAGAACCTATTTACCACAACAGTTATCAGTTCTGCGGCTAATGTAACTAGCCTACTTTTACTTCAGCTTGCTAAACGTGAATAAATATTGTTATTCAATTAAAACTAATTGTTTTGGTTGTTAAAATATAACTTGAACTCTGTGATAGATGTAATTTTAGGACTTACGAGGTATATTTTAGGTATGTATTTATAATGTACTGCACGCACGGAACGCACTTCATTTATTAGAACTGGCACATAAAAAATAAATATACAAATGATAAAAAACAAAATCGCGTTATAAAAGTTACTTTGTCAGTTTTCTAGGTATCTGTAGCAAAGATCAAGCTAACCGTCTTAAAAAAAAAGAGGAGGTTAATTGATTCGACTGTTTTTTTAAGTTGTTACCTCAGAATTTTCGACTGGGTGAACAACCGATTTTGACTATTCTTATTTTTGATGCTGGTGCTTCCCGTGTGATCTCAATTGATTGAATTTAAGAAAACCATGTCTTCAATTTGCATTCAATATGTGCGCGATAAATAGACGAATAACTCAATATCATATCATGCCAACCAATTCCGATGATTCTTACATATTGTAAAGCGGTACCTTGTGGACCCATTTCAATTTGGTCCCATTCTTAAAGTAAAATTTTTTGATTATTTTAAAATTAAAATAATCACAAATTTTATCAACTTATCTGACGTGTGTGCATAGTCATAACTACAGTCTGTTATACCGACGTAACTGCTGCAGTTTATGGCCCAGCGGAGAATCCAGAAAAGCTGATATGCATTTTCTGTCAAAACTTTACTGTGGCGAAACTTCTGCTTCAATTTACATGAAAAATTTACGTGAAAACACGAATCCTCCTAACAAAATATCAGTAAATTGCACTGCACGTTGAACGGAGGGATAAAATCACAAGTGAGTCTTATTTCAAGAATGTCTTTGAACAAATTTCAGCAAGTGCCGAAAATCGAGAGTATAAATCAGATAAAATTCTCATTCGAAGTTCTTATTTATAAAACCGTACTCTTAATATATTTAGTACAATTCGTATTGATTCAAACAAGAGCATATGAAATTGTACTAAGGAAATTACTTATCAAGTATATATCTATATTTCAAGGATCTATTTTATATTTTTAAGTTAATGCGTGAGCTGTTCCAAAAATAGTTAGTGAAATGCAAAGTAGTTAGATTATAAAAAAAAATTTTATTAACAGCTTTTCTAAACATCCCCCTCTAATTCCAATGCACTTATGCATTCAAGTGTACCAGTTTTCAAAACATTTAAAAAACGTCGGCTTCATCTGCAATGCAAAATTTTCGCCCATGAAGTATTTTTTTGCGTGATTAATGAAAAAAGATGATGGACGATGGGATAACATTTATTTGTACCCCCGTAGTAGGCAAATAGTCCGTAGTTCTAGCAGCTGTATAAGCGGGTGCGTTATCTAGGTGAAAAAGAACATCTTATTATAATGTGTATGTACAAAAATAAAAAACGTGCCTCTAAAAAAGTCATGATTATTACGATCGGTTGTTAACAATTGAACTGTCACCAATTTGAGGTGTATTGCAAGTTGAAAGCTTCCTATAAAACACAATGGTCTACTTTTTGGATGTCGAACTGATATATTTGAAACTCTTGAACTGTTTAACGGCGAAGGTTAAATTTCATCATTCCGAGTCCAATATATGTGACTGTGAATGGCACATGATTGGATAAATTCGGGAAAAGCAATTTTTCATATTGGTATTGCATACAATTTTAAAGTAGGAAGTGAATAGTGGAAATCTCAATTATAAATTTTCTTATAAATGAACTTTTAAACGATTTAAATTATAACGTAATAATATGTATCGTATTTCTTTTTTTTATTGAATTTAGGGGCAAACGAGCAAATGTTTCACCTGATGGTAAGTGAATATCGCTGCAACAACAGGAGCACCACAAGTGCGTTGCCGGCCTTTGGAGGATTGGGAGGGGAATGGAGGGAGGAGAGGGAGGCGTTGGTGTATGGGCCTCCGGTATCCTTACTCACTTGACGAAACACAGTGCAGGCGCTATTTTACACCGGTTTTCTGTGAGGCCGTGGTATCACTCTGGTCGTTCCGGCCCATGAATGCCAAAGCATGGCTCTCCCACGATTGTGTTTTTAAAGCTATCACTCAGATTCTTTTAAAGGATAACTTTTCTCTATGATCTTTTACATAATACCCTACTAATATTAAAGAAATCGAAGGTTTGAATTTGCTGTCAGCTAAACCGCGAGACCGATTTACATCAATTTCGGTATACAGTTAAATTAAACCTTAAAAAAAACACGTACGACATAAATACAGGCAAAGCAGCGGGCAAAAGTCAGTATGAATATAAAGTAGCATAAACTACAAAATTTAGCAAGAGGGGAGTCTTAGTCAAAGTGCATTGTACTTTTAAACTTCATCTCTAAAACTGTTGTAGCACTTTTCGTACCAGATATGCTGATCGTAGAGCTAAGTCGTAGTTGTACGTAGCACATTCCGTAGTCATAAGAGAAAATGATATTTTTAAAAAGACCATTCCATGTTAATTAAGAAACATTTGTCAACATTATTCTTGTCCTTGTATTTTTAGGGCTATGAATTATTTTCCAGCGTATAAAGTAGGTAATTCCTATGTATAATTATTTACAATTTCTAGCATTAGATAAAAGCCATATTATCGATAACACTATAAAAATACCTAAGATTTGTTTCAAGTCAGAATGTTTAGATATATTGATATAATACTGATTACACAATCACAAACAGATTCGCGTAACTGTATGCTATTAACCAAACAAATCTAGTGTTCCTTCCTCCTGTAAAATTTTATAATATTGATAAACGACTTTGTCAATTGCTTATATGCGGTTTATAATCTCACTTAGAGCATGATATCATGAAGGTTTATCTTCAAAATCTGTCAGAAAAGTTTGAGTAACCAGATTAGAATCTTTGTTAGAATATATTACAAAGACATTAACCCAAACCCATTACTAGTTAAGTGCCAGATGCGACCCTACCTTTAATATTATTAGCTAATGAAGAAAGACACCTTGCTGGAATTACGCCGAGAAAATATTAGTATCAGGTTGGGAATTAAAATTTATGTAATCAGATAACTTAATTACCTCTACAAGTAAAACTCAGGTTTATATTTAATGAAGATTATTTTGAACTTTTGAACAGCAAAAAATAAGGGATTTTTCGGTATACGAGTATTCTTGTCTAACGTAATCAAGTAACTGTTTTTTTCTTCCTGTTTATGTATGTACAGTATAAGTATATAAAAAACAATATTTTTTAGTAATCTGAATATAATCGCTAAACCTTCTACAATCTACCAAAGTACTCTGATCTTCATTAAAAGAGGGCCAATTTTAGGTACAAACATAGGCCGAATCGCCCGGAGTACTAGACCACGGCCTTACAAAAACCAGTGTGTGTATGAGGTTGCCAGAATAATAATGTCCAAAGTATGCCATTACGACTCTTGAGTCGCAGATCTTCATGGATGTCGACACTTCTACGATTGTTGATGGCTTTTTCTATCAAGAGCTAAATATGTGTTTTATAAATCATAAGCTTTAAAAATCAGATATACCAAAAAAAACATAAAAAGCATGGAACTACTATCCTTTTAAAGTAAACGACGCAAGAAATATATTTTTCTTCTGATTTGTCTAACTTTTAATACATGTTATTTGAATACTACTTCTGGTTTGTATTGTCTGTATATATTCCACACTATCAGACGATTTATGTGATAAGCTTGGTTGTCGATCTTCTTAGCTCAGATGTCGATCTTTCATAAAGGACGGTAGTAAATGTTTTGTTGTAAAAGAACATTATTTATCTAATCCAATACCTTCAAATGAGCAATTCTTGTATTTATTTAATTTGAATGTCAGAATCTACCAATGATTTACATGAAATTTAGTTGGTAGGGGGTCATAGGGGTAATGAACCTATTTAGTTAGGATTGAAAATTTCCCAAAAGAAAAATACCAAGTCTCGGTCATTCATGTACTTTACTATCAGGTATTATTTATTATATATTATATCATACTAGCAACCCACCCCGGTTTCGCATAGGCTCTTTACGAAAAATACTATAAAGCCTATGATACCTCGATAAGATTTGCGGCTTAATTTTTTCCGACGTCTTTAACAAATATCGTTATATTTTATCCAAAATAATAAAAAATTAACAAATTATACATGAAAACTTTACTCAATCTATCCATAGATAAAAATCGTATCAAAATCCGTGTAGTAGCTTTTGTAATTATCGTGAACTGACAGAGAGATGCTGTGGAGGGCTTTGTTTCATAATATGTAGTGATAGTAACACACAACAAACAACAATTTTAAAAAGTCAAAGATACCAAAATAGTTTGGAAATATAATAAGAATTATAATATAATAAAAATTATAATATGATTACATAAAATATTTTTGTTATCAAAGGTTTTCATCCGTTGGATTCTTTGTTTTAAATTATAGATCTTATATGCTTAGGTCTCAAAAGTTTAATAAGAATTTGATGCTAACCTTAATACAATTTTCGAAACAAATATAGATAACCAAACTACGAACCCACTGGGTCCATATTATTGAATTGAACTTTTTTACTTACAATATTACTAACTTGATCAAATATTTGTTTAGATTGTACTGGAAACGAGGTGACATTTATTTTTGTTATTTATACTCTCGATTGTCAGCACTAGATGAAACTTGTTGCAATTCATTCTAGAATCAAACACACTTGTATTTATTCTGAAATATAATGATCATCAAATATGATGATGCCATAAGAGCGAAACCGGTCAGGTGTAAATAATTTTTTTTTCGGACATTTTAACACACGACGCCATCTAGTCCCAAACTAAGTAGAGCTTGTACTATGGGTACTAGACAACTGATATTATCACATGTATATACTTTTTTTGTACATACATATTATGCATAGAAAACACCCGAACTCCGAAACAAATATTTGCAGATCATACAAACATTTGGTCTGAACCAGGATTCGAACCCGAGACCTCATGGACAGCAGTCGCGTACGCTACCACTACACCACCGAGGCAGTTATATAAAGTGTATTTAATATAGTGGAATAAGTACAAGTGTGTTCAATTTTAAAATGTATTAATGTTTTTATTATTTGATACACATGTATACACTTAAATTCAATTTAAATTGGTAAAGATATGTTGTGTAGTATTATCAAATTTTCTAACACACAAATTCAATAACAATCACAACTCAAGGTCGATTGATACTTAATAGATATTTGATAAACATGTACACGTATTTCTTAATTAATATATTCTATGGATTAATTATTCACAGATACAACAAAGCCCAAATAACAGTATAAACAATACAAGAATTCAAGTCTAGGAGTTAATAATACTTTAATACAATTAACGAACCAAATCGCACCAATCAATCGCAACTAAACTTCGGAAGTTATCATCAATCAGACGATTATACCAAATGTGTTATTCATAGCCCAGTCGATACGATCTTCATCGATCGAATCGTCGATACTGCTATGTAAATATCTGAATATAGTGTAACCTCTAAAACCTATTTTTATAGCCTAGGGACTACAACAGTAGCTATATATAGAAACTTTTCAGGCAGATAATAGTAATTGTGGGAAGGTTCAGACGGATCTCATTTATGAAATATATGTTTGATCAAACGTGTTATAAATGGACATTTATTGATAAAGGACAACAAGCAAAGCGGTGTTATTTGGATTTATTCATACAAATTCTTCTAGAAATTGTAAATTTCTTATAAATTAGCATTAGTACTGTTTTAGTAGAAGCTCAGGATACCTGTCATATACACATGAAATATGTAAATTTTTATTTAACTAAGATTAACTAAGATTAGACTCATTAATTATTTTTGGATGATGGAACTAAAACTTTATTTTTCACTAAAGTTTTATTGGTGTTATAAGAAAAAATTTCAAGATTCTGAGTTCACGGGCAGTAGCCTGTAGGTTTTGATCCCCTTGCGAGTGTCGAAAATTTGCAACTTAAACGGCTGTGTCTTTTGATTGCGTTGGATTAGCAGTTTGATTTTTTCACAGCACCAACGGACAGTATACCTAGGTATTTGATATAAATTTCAGCATAATACCTCCACGTATTCCTGAAAAAAAACGGTCTTGACAGATAGACGGATAATAAAGTGATCCTATAAGGGTTCCTTTTTTTCCTTTTACGAACGGAACCCTATAAATTAATAAGTTCGATACAACAAACATTGTGTAAACAGTTCTAATCCAATTTCAATAGTTTTATTTTCTTTTCAATTATTTTGTCCTCCAGGCGAGGCGAAGTTTTCACTTTAATATAAATGAAATTCATTTTGTTTTACCAACCCGTCACTCATTAAAAAAACTTTCTTGCGGATATAAAAATATACAACCTTTAGATTGTTTCGTGAAGATATTTTAAAGTTTTAAACTCCAAAGAACTGTAGAGTTGGTATCCGATAATAATTTCAATTTGATGTTTCTACCCGTTCATGGGAAAAAGGGTCTCGATATAAGGACAGGTGGGCGGGCAACAACGTGTAAGGGTTCCCTTTTGTCTATCAAGATACCGATCCCTAAAATAGTTTTCTACCTTCTTTGATGTCAACTAAACAGAATGTTTAAATTCTTTAAATATACTATTAAATATAAAGTACCTTTACCTACCTCAAATCGCTGCTCGATTGTGCGTTTTATTTTTCATTTGAAACGAAAAAAAGGAAAATTAAAATAATTATATTTATTATATATTAGTATATATGTATCTATGTGTAATTATGTTAGATAATATTATTTTTATACGTAAATTCTAAATGTGCACCACAAACTACGATATACTCTAAAGACGATCGCAGTCTGCTGTAAGGTCGCCCATTGTACCACTATTTTTATTTTTTTACATTCTATATTATACCTTTTGTATTGTGGTGTGCAATAAAGGGTACCTTTTCATGGAATTGTGGGCAAACGAGCAGACTTATGGCCTGATAGTAAGCGATTGCTACCGCCCATTGACTCCTGCAGTAAAAGAGGTATCACAAATGCGTTGCCGGCCTTGGTTGGTTAGGAACTTCGGTATCCTCACTCAGTAAAACACTGCGCAAGCGCTGTTTCACACAGGTTTTTCTATCCACCCATCTTTATTATTAAACTTACGAAGGCAAATTAAAGTTCATAAATGTCTTTCTTCAACACAATATTTTCCAAACCGCTTAGTCAGTAACTTTGAATAACAGTTTCAATGCACTTATCTAGAAACCTTTAAAATATATTTTACGAAGTTGATTCTGCGCCATCTAAGAATACAGCAGCTGAATGTTACATCCGTCGACTTGGAAGCTTAAACTTTCGTATGGGAATCTAAACTTCAGGTATTACAGTCTTACGGCTTCATTGTACACCATGTGCGCGTGAAACTGAAAACTAAAATGAAAAGCAATTTTAAACTGTTAATAAGTTCAAACATTCAAGCACGTTATGTGTATGAGCTCCGAACTGAGTTCGGAACAACCCTGCGTTAAGCGATTCTTAACTTTTGTATGGAGGAGACAATGTCATAAGACAAAATTTGATAACTTATTAAAGGCTGACTCCTTCGATGTTTCATTGGTCGTATAAACTTACTAATTGATCAATTATCTCATTAATGACAAAAGTTAGAGCAATTGGTTTTGTAATTACCGACTTTATTAATTACAAATTGATTTCTAATTTTAAAATTAGCATTTATACAGATATACACAGTATGATGATAAATTAATATATTTAGCTATGTTCTAAAACACCTAATAACAAATTATATTTTTTTTAATGTAAATCTATCAATCTAAGAACTTAAACAGTATAATTTTTTCGATACGATTTATTTGCCATTAATGCACCCCTTTTAGCCGAATGCTTAAGAAAAAGGGAATGTTTTTCTAGTCTATTGTATATGACGTATTTTTATGTTAGGGGTGTCCAAAGATTTGACTTAATCGTGAGAGTGATACTGGGTACATCAAAATTAAAAAAATATAATAAAAAATATACGCAGTCGGTTTTATTTTATTTTAGTAATTCCATGCTTTTTAATAGACATTTTCCCTGATTTTTTTCTAAACAAAAATTTCGTATATTATAGTAATAAGCGATATAAACCGAATACTAATGAACATTGAGGAAGTAAATTCAAGGTCAATTCCACTTTGGTAGCCACATAAATTTCCTAAATGTCGTTCCGTTAGATTTTAATCAGTAAAGCAAAGAGGTAAATTGTGGGTCTGTAATCGCAAGTTCAAAACCTATAAATTTTAGTTCTGCAGGCATTTGTTTGGAGTCTGCTTTTATTCAACTGTAACTAAACAAGTATTTTTATACTTAGGTAAGTATTAAAATTTGTTTCCTGTTTAGATGATTGAGTTTGAAAATGTTAAAGTTAAATAATTAATGATTTAGGGACATCATAGTGTTGATATTCCAACCTGTGGTTAGAAACTTATGAAGGTACCATATACATAATATGATGCACTTAATGTTATGGGGTGACTAGCTTTTATCGGCAGCTCTGAACGCGTGTTTATTGATTATCGCGATATAAGTAGCCCATGGCCTTTTCTAAGGTTCATCGTTTTCCCCTAAAAATTGTAACAGTCGGACATACAGGCAAGTGGACAGACAGAGTTACTTTCGAATTTATAATATTAGTATAAATGCGGTTTTACTTCAAGATTTTTTCGTCATAATTATATTTCGATAGTATAATTCATTTGTAAAAAATAGTAATTAGCATTTTTTTATACAAGTGGTTAAAAGTGAATCTAATAAAAGTGTCTTGTTCAATTTAAAAAAGATCACCATACATCTCGCACTTAGCTTTTAAGAAGTAAATCATAGTTTAGATTTAAAAAACAATATTAGATTGTTAATGGCAATAAAAATCCTTCACCTATTGGGGAAAGCGAAATAACTATCAGAGTCTCGCAACTAAAAACCACTCCGAGGTGCCTCTGCTTGCCAATAGCCGGGGAAGTAAATATCGCAATTACTTTCTGCCGCCCAGATCTTAACTCCTGCCAACCTACTACGGTTCATTTATTACTTAATTTTTCATTTTCAAAAGATTTGAGACAAAGGACTTTACAAACATACATGAAACGGACGCAGAGAATACCCAGTCTCAGAACAACAATTTGTGCATCACACAAAGTGATGTCCTATGTTTCATTTGAATCCACTTGGCGAAGACGCAAGTGGCGTTGCGACCGTTAAAACCACTAGGCCCACCATGCAGTCAATTGGTTCCAAACTAAATGTTCTAGTCTATAGTCACTATTCAATATTATGTTCGAGACTCATATAACCTTAATGTAATACTTCCGTGCATCGTATTCCCCGCATACCGTAATCTTGGATCGCTCGTACCTGTCTCGAAGCGAGCAAGTAATAAACATTTCATGGTATACAGTATACAAGTTATGAGGGTAGTAAGCGGTTTTATTTGTCATAAGTCACTTTCAAGCTTTAAGATATAGGTGATGGTAGCATTTAAAATCTGTTTAAGTAGGTGTGTTTTTACTTCTCGAAAAGGTAGATTAACTTCTGTCCTCGCTTTTTAGGAACAGCCCATCCCTGAGAGAAATAAGCTTCACTATAAATAAGCCAGCTCGACTAGAGACTACTGCCTTTTTTGTATGGGATTAATCCCGCCTACACGCTCACCACTGTCCTCCTGTACGCCATTATCAAAATCAGTGACCCATGAACACACCCAGCTATGACACTCGGGATGTCCTAGGAAACACAAATTTGTCCACTTCCTTGTTTATCAAAGAGAGAGACAAAATAACTGCTACTAGATGTTAGATTATTTAGTTGCTTACCCTGCAATAAGTTAGGCTACCGAAGCCCAAACACCTGCCGACTCTTTCCGCTCTTTATCAGATGTATTGACCGTCATTACATCTACAGCTGCTGCCTAAGTACCCGACTACACTAAAGCTAAAAGGTGGGGTAATACTTTTAGCAGTCTATCTATATTTGTATGTTACGCTTTAGTGAATAAAAAAATAAAGCTTTTGATTTTAATGAATGTAGAGTTAACAGATTTGTACTAAGTAACCCTATAGCTGTAGCTTATGGGCTATATAAATTGTATAAAAGGTTTTATTGTAGTCGATTCATACTTTTTTAAACTTTTTATTGTTTCATCTACTTCAAAAGAGATAATTAAACGATTAATATAATTTATTTGTAACGTTGTGCTTTTTATGAATGAAAAGCAAAGGTGTTCATGCAACACAGTAATTAAAGTTTCATTATAGTATCTTTCGAATACAACAGAAATATTTTCAGTAATTTAGAGTTCTGCAACAAAACCAATTAGGGTTTAACAATGGCAGACTCTGCATAAAGTATTAAAGTTAGTGGTATTCTATATCCTTACTTTTTTTAGAAAAATAAGTTCAGTGTTTTGTCTTTCATTTTCGTCTGTCTGTAACTGTCCATGTTAGCCAATTTATCATTATTTCCTTTATCATTGTACTGGGAAGTGATTACGTAATGATATACATAGGAGAGGCCTATGTCTAGTATATTAATGATACACTTTGTAGTTCTATTTTGCTCGATTTTTAAGTATTCTTTGCCTTCAAGTTCAACTTATCTACAAGATAAGTTAAGTACCCACATAAATTGATTTAGTTTCAATAGTATCATAGAAGTGTAACTGTCCAAATTGAAAATTATTAGCTTGTTACACTGTTCAATGTGAGTGCAGTAGTGTATACATACACTACTGCACTCACATGTGTAATGTGAAATATAAACTCCCTTTTGAGAAAAATAAATTCTTTACCCCCTATGTACAGGTATGTCATTACGGTACATTAATATTATTATGACTACGATTGTAGACACGCTGAGGGCCAGTTTCGTCACATGTACAAAGTATGTGATAGACTAATTTAAACTTATCTGCACAACTAGCCTACATATGCCCACTTTGTTAGGCGCTAACCGCCCGCTTTTTTTCGACTTGATCTACAAATATTATTATTTTCAATTAAGTTTTAAAATCTTATGTAATGCGCGTAGATAAGATGGCGGTACAGCAACACATTATATTAGCACACACTTATAATATTCTACAATGCACATCAAGTAGAACGGCTAGAATATGAATGACCCCGCATTACTTCAATCCACGGCATTTTATAACATCTAACAGAATCGATCATATTCAACACTAATACCCAA
The DNA here is from genome assembly GCA_003709505.1 of Hyphantria cunea. Taxonomy (NCBI): domain Eukaryota; kingdom Metazoa; phylum Arthropoda; class Insecta; order Lepidoptera; family Erebidae; genus Hyphantria; species Hyphantria cunea. The sequence continues at coordinate 207,207 of PKRV01000203.1, read as the reverse complement.
ACTTATCAGATAATACTAAACATTGTTTATCTTAATCATTCTAATGATTATTAACATACAATTATTATTTGATAATACAAGATTGTGTAACATTAAAGATTTATTACGCCGGAAGTACCATTGTATAAAAAGAGTACAGAATATTTGTAAGTAGCGCCGGAAGCTGACACACGGAAGGCGTCAAGATATTAATATTATTTAATATGAACCAACTATTTACTTGATTATTAAGTTTTAAGGTTATAATATATATGAGGTTGGAATCGTTACTTATAACACTTAATTACATATGGCCTATCTCACTCCTGAATAGTATCGCTTTCTGTTAGTGAAAGATATTTTTAAGGATCGGATGAGTACTTCAGAATTCTTCCCTACAACCATGCATACTAACTTAGAAGCTTTACCTCTTCATAATGTTAGTACAGATAACAACAGATTTTGTCTTCACAAGTCTTGTATATATCAGATATACATATTTTATATTTATCAAAAACTTATCTGTCCAATAATGTTATATGGCAGATGAGTATTTGAAAAATTATCAGAAACTGATGAAACTGGCCCTTGATCTATACTTATCTTATAAAGCTGAAGAGTTTGTTTGTTTGGTTGAACGCCCTAATCTCAGAACCTACTGGTTCAATTTGAGAAATCTTTCAGTGTTACCCAGCTATTAAGGACGACAATAGGCTATATATCATCGCGTTGTGAAATGTTACACTAAAAATGTTGCAAGAACGGGTAAAAACAGTCCTCTTGAGAGCTCGTATTGCTAACACTTTGTAAACGGTTAAAGTTTCACAAAAACAAAGTATGAAAGAATTACTCCCCTTAAAAGTTCTCAAAAAACGTCCACGACAGCATAATTATGTCTGTGTTTAAAGGTTGGCTTACAATAACTTTTTGAAGTGAAAACTTCTTTTGGCGTACCGCACACACAAATTTTGTAGGGAAGAGTAGACAGTTGGAGCGTTTCCTCACTACCTGATGCGATATCTGTATCATACACTGATACGATATCGGAGGAAGTAAGATGTATGTATGTGTTGACTCCGATATCCGATATCGACGGACAATATGAAAGACAGATACATATTTCGTACATTTTACTTCCTCCGATATCGTATCGGCGCACGATACCAATATCGTATCGGGTAATAAGAAAACGCTCTAAGGCTGATCCGTCACGCTCTGAGGTAAAAGGCTCTGTCGGGTGAAATTGGGACCGCCGACTGTACCCGAGCGAGAAAAAATACAGAATATATATGTAAATTGATTGCGATTGCCAATAAAGATTTTACTTCCGCCGTGCGATCTTAAGAACACACTATTTTTTTTGTAACATCACGCTACTGGCAATAGGAGTATGGTCAGCTAGTATCTAACATTCGTGTAGTTAATAGAATGCTTAAAGTTGCGCTAAGTTGTAAATTGGCAATTATACATTTTTATTCATGTTCTTCAAGTTTTATAGCCAGTACAGTGTTACAAAAATATCCAAAAATATTAATATACCTTTATTACGACCCTTGTTGGGTATAAACACGGACTTGATAAACTTCCAACCTACGTATATTTCTATATATGAGTATATGGAACATGGCTCTTATCAAATAACGTAGAAAAACTGACAATTGAAAAACTTTTATAAGAGTTTCCTTAATGTCAATCCTCATATTCCTAATGCGAGAGTTGTCTTTTTAAATAGGTATAAATATATATATATATATATGTATATGTGTCACTGTAAGGTTGTCAAATCGTTAGATTATTATCTAACGGTACCGGCAATCTTACGGTAGCATATATAAATCAAACCAGCTAATCCACCGAACTTCGTAACGTATTTTTTTTGAGAATATTTTCTAAATTTCAGAGAAACTTGTTTTAGTATTTATTTCCGCTTCAGCTTTCCATGGTGGTAGTGTACAATCATGGACTTAGAAAATATAATAACATCTTAATAATTTTATATACAAACTTTATCTTGACAATAACAAACACATGAAAGGAAAACTCATAATTGGTGCTGTCGTAGTTCTGTAAGAGGTGCTCATAGCCCAGTTGCAGTCGGTGATTAGAGGCAATCACCGAGGGTAAGCAATGACGGCGCGGCCAGTACCTAGATGTTGCCAAGAGCGACTCCGTGATTCGGAGGTCACGTTAAGCAGTCGGTCCCGGTTGTCGTCATAGGATATCAGTCGTGAAGCTTAGTTGGAGGCCTTTGGGCGGCTTAAAACATCCAACGGCAAGATTACGTAGCCACAACGTTGTCTTGGCAGTCCCCAACCCGCACTTGGCCAGCGCGGGGACGTATGGCCTTAACCCTCTCCTGAGACCCGAGCCCAGCAGTGGGACATTATGGGTTGTTGATTAATTGATTGAAGTTGTGTGGTAGCACATTTCGGTCATTCAATTTTATTCATAATAAATAGATATATATATGTAGTCTTCAATTTTTTTTTATGCAATATAAGGCTCACGAGCTGGCGTATCACCTGATGGTAAGCGATAACAGCCGCCCATGGACACTCGTAACACCAGAGGCGTCACAAGTGTATTGCCGGCTTTGGGGGATGGGGAGGGGGATGAGGGGAAGGGTTGGATTATGGGCCTCCGGTATCCTCAGTCACTCGGTCAAACACAGCGCAGGCGCTGTTTCACACGGGTTTTCTGTGAGGCTGTGGTATCACTCCGGTCGAGCCGTCCATGCATGCCAAAGCGTGGCTCTCCCAGGTCTAAATACAGAACATTTCTACAGAATGGATATTTCTTGTTATACATGAATATAACAAGGAATGGGTAGTAGAATTTGGACTGTCTGTACAAGGACGCCTTAAATAATTCTTGTGGGTCCTCAGGATTACAGGTATCTAGTTCAACGTAAATCTAAAATTGATGAAAGTAATGTGTAGTGTGCATCCCTGACATCGAATCAAGAAATAAGCTTTTCACCAAAACTACCTTAAATTCGATATCAAATTTCGGAGTATACCACTCTAAATTTAGAGTGGTATGCTTTTAGTATCAGCGTTAAGAGATGAATCGACTATAAAGGATAACAATAGGTTTTGTCCTAAAATAGATGCTATTTGAAAAGAAATATTACGTCATAGCCCTGAAACTTAGCGTGATTTGGTGATAATTTATTATCGTTCAAATTTTCTATACACATAGAAAGGTTAAGTTAGTTTGTATAAAACAACAACCCATAATGTCCCACTGCTGGGCTCGGGTCTCCTCTCAGGAGAGGGTTAAGGCCATACGTCGGGTTAAGTTAGTTTGTATATGTTGTCTGTATATAAGCTTCTCAAAGAGAACAAAGCCCGATCAGCTGCTTTTTGCATCCAAACGCCGCCAGTCCCCTTACGTCCCAAGTCCCAACCTATGTTTGTCAAGACGTGGTCAACAGTGTCAACACGCCTGTTTATACCAGAGGTTAATGGTTCTGCTTTTTCTGTGATCAGAGTATTGTCATTTTAACGTAATTACTTTCAGAGCTACATCGGACACTTTTGTTTCGGCATCGATTAGGCTCTAATCGAGGCCGAAATTTTGAGTTCCTTATATTTCAATACGATTTGATTTTGCCGTCAATTTTCTTTCTTATTTTTCATCATATAATCACAATGCTGATTAGGGTACAGCTACTCTATATAAATATAATTACTAAAATAAGCGCGTAACTTCCGATCGCCTAATCCTACCAACACCTAATCGTATATTTCTTTAATCATGTGTTTGTTACTATCAGGATAAGGTTCGTACAGAAAAAAATATACGGAAACCGGTAGAGTTATATTTTCTTCGTCCGTGACTAACACTACCTGATGAAACCTGAGATGTACATAAATACTAAATTAAGTTTTTCGGATACTTAGCTATGGCGGCACAAAGTTCGCAGGGTCAGCTGGTATATGATTAAATAGTATTACTCTGCGAACTTTGTACCCGAAAATGCCTAGTTTGAAAAAATCTTAATCATATTTTCTTCGTGAATCAAAAATTGCAATCTAATATAAAATCATTTCTTACGGAAATTCCTCAATGATTAATGATAAGTAATATAAGCTGGTGAGCAGAAGAAAAGATAATAAATGTTTCGAAAAAATTTAAAACTCCTTTCTTTCCGCTGATATATTAGTCTTATAACAATAAAATAAATTGCGTACATATTACAATTAATACGTTTGTTTTATAGATATATTCTTAAGGTGTCCCTCCACTAAGGAGGCTGACTGTCAGCACTGGGCATTCTTTTCTGTTTGTTACCAGATGAAATAGTCCTTCTAAGCTGCCAATTCCTGTCATCTGTCTTGTTTTTCTGATCCACCATTTCTTTACATTTCGACGTGGCTTTTATCTGATATTTTTATTAAAATTAGATGATTCAAACAGCACTATAAAAGACGGAAAATATGACCAAAATAGCAGACTTTACGTGTTTTATGGTTTGGAGTATTTAAAGTATTTAGTACTAAAGTTTATTAGACCACTTATAATATTATTTGGGAATAATATGTTCTAGAAAAAACTTATTCTTGTTAAATGGTGTGACATAAAATTCACGTAAAGTTTCAACGTGATTCTTGCGTGGCATACCTTTTATGTTTCAGTAGTTAATGATCCATTCCTACGTCATGACGCGGTTTATCGCCCTGAAATAATATTGACGGACAATCTGAAAGGAGTGAAAGTTAGTAAGTTTGTGTTCTTAATGGATTATGGCGGGTTGGTTCAGAAAGGGTTGAATGGATCTGAGCTGAGCCTTTGTGGTGATTAAATTTGTTGGTAGTTAACAAGTTCTTTTGTTACAGACGTGTAATGTAATCAAGTTTTTTTTCCTTTGTCACCTTAATAATAGAAAATAATTATAAATTATTAAATAAGTTGAACTCGCGCATGCAATATATCTGTACCATTGTCTATAAAACATTCAACACTATATTAATGTTTTTTTTATTTTTTTAGTATTTTTCCTTATATCTATCACAGTTCATGAGTAAAACCTGGTAACTAAACGACGGAGAGTGCAGTCTTAGTAATAGGGTGCTTTACGCTTTAGATACGATTAAAATTAAATTATCCTATATTCTTTACTAAAATTTACTAGTATTTCTTATTGTATTAAGTTTCTACTGCTTTGATTCTGCCACGATCTGATGAAGAAAGATCTGATAAAAGATAACATCTTTCAAGAATAAAACTTATCAACAAACATTGTATTTATAAAGAACAAATTTACATTAATAAAGTCTCCCGTGATACAGGATATATATTCTTAGTTCAGAACTTTTCTTCTTTTTTTTACATTAAATGCTATTTTTTGACACGTGAGGCAAAAACTTTGTGCCTCTATTTTGATTTTAATAGGATTACAAACGAAATCGACCACTGGGCGACTAGTATGTCATGTATGTAATGAGTGTCAGCAGCCTAGTCTCTGACCTTCTTTTTACAAAAACCTATTGACACGTAGACATAATCGTAAAATAAGACCTATCATCTTATACATCAATATAAAAATGCTCTCACAGAAACTATCAATAAAGCTTTTCAATTAATTTATGACTTAGAGAGAAATCAACTAAACTGCTTATAATAAAAGGCTCCTTTGATGTAGCGGCTTCTGTCGTTGACGTGGATGACGGTTTATGAATTAGGATTATATCACTAGAATTCCTTCTTTAAGTAAATATTATATAAATATTTAGTGTTTAATGAGCTCTCTATCTGCTTACATATTGTCTTATAACATTAGGCTACAAACAGAATTAATCCATTATTAAAAAAGATGAACCGATTTTATCACTTATTAATAAGAATTGTGAAAAAATAGTTAGTTGGTACTTTCTTGAAAGATTCGTAAATTCATTTAATAATTAATATAATTATAATAAGCAATCATTATTCATAGATTAGTTAAGCCATATTAGTGTGGTTGTCAGATATAACGAAAGAATGTAAGAAACTGTGTTCATAACGATTGTAGTTAACTTAATTAAAAAAATATTGCTGCTCGATCTAGTTTTGTTCTATTAAATAATATTTATTTAAATATGTCCTCAATTATAGATTTCAAAAAATAGGTATATATAATTCGAACTATCAGATTGGCTGATTGCTTTTAAAATTTTACTCACCTAGGATGAACATGACAAATGCTAACTAGAGCCTTGCTAGTAGCCCTATAATAGTTACTGCGGTATTTTTTCTGGTCTTCTTGTTTCAGTCAAGTGAAAACTTTTTTTGAGCGCGTTGAGTATTTTTTCAATTTCAATGATTCTTCTAAAAGTACAAGGAAATTAGTTTATTTGGTAATGATTTATAAATATATATATATTCTCACATAACAAAAATATTTTCGCATCACGCTTCCGATGATATTATACCCCGTGCGTTATTTGTATACATTTCAGTTTTTATTTCTATCCACAGTCCCCAAAGATTGCCCCGGCTTTTTTTTGCCTTAATGAACGATCACTGTGAACGTATAACCAACCTTATAGCTCCGATTTCAAACGCTATTGTTTTTCGCTCTCTATTCTTATTTTGCTACTTAAATTTTGTTAAAAACTCAGGTATAAAAAATATGATGATAATACAAAAGCCTGTTTCATATGATGATATGATAATAAAAAAACAGATTGTTTCTGAATAATAAACAAAAAAACATTATAATTGCTCAAAAACACGTATCTAATGTATTAATCTAAGGTTGGTAATGACGGCGTTGAATTTTATAATTTACATATGTTCGTTCATTGCCAGTAGCGTGTATTTATACTAATGCAAATACATCATTATACTGGCCAGTTTTACCTTGCAGAGAATGCTTTGCCCGCGTATATACTTCTTCAAGGTAATGGATCTTGGAGAAGAATGCGGGCAGAGCCACAGGCAAAAGCTTTCTGTAAAACAAAGTTCGTCCAAATCGGTTCAGTGTGCGAAAGTTTAACAGATGGTTATTTTCAAATTAAAACTATACATATACACGTAAATAAGTTAATTATTTGGTCCAAGAAAAACATGTTATACAAACATATTAGGATCTTATTTCTCCTGAGTCTGTTTGTGGTGTTAACAGTGGAGTGTAATTTATATAACTTTGTACAAAACCAAACTCATTTTTTTTTTAATAAAGAGTGGTGTAAGTAATGAAGTTCTCAATTTCTTTAAAGAGAAAATCTAAAATTAATAATTTGATAAACAACGCCTACGCAAGCGCTTAATCGAGTAATATAATACGCCAAAAATGCCTGACATCATTTTGGCAAAGAGCTGAAACTCTTACTCTTCTGGACCGATACTAACCAATCATAGCTAAGAACTACCCTAAGGAAACTGGCTTACAAATGAAAAATCCTCATTAAAATTAGCCTATCTGTTTGATAGCTACGATGCCACACCGATATCGACATCTAACTTATAACACCCCTCTTTTTGCGCCAGGGGTTAAAGCAATATTGAAGCTTTTGCTTTCAGATCCCTACAATTATAACTATTACAATTAGTCGTGAATTTCTGGACTACTGGAGAATAGTATTAACTATTTTTTTATAATGTACATGTATGTATATTATAAAGAAGTGTCTGCTAGCAATATAAAGTAAGGGAGTAATATTAATATTCTCGGATATTAAAATTACTCAACTGTACAGAACATTTTAATAAAACAAACCAGTTAATTCGATAACTAGTGCGCTCGTTAGAGTCTGAATATTAAATAGCTGTGCGACTCGCTTTTAGAATGATACTTATAACTCGGGTGTTCAAGAAGTTCTACGATGTTACGTTAAGATTAGATATAATGCATGAAATATGAAACTTTATTTACAAATTGTTCCTTACCCTTTATTTTAACAAAAAGTCCTTAAACTATTTGTAGTACGTATATTTTTTGCTTAGCACTTGATTTTTGTAAATGGTTTATAAAGATTTCATGGCAACATAACCTCTTTAACGACGACATAAATTTTAATTCTTCAGGCCTTTATTGTATTGACGATCTGAAAAGAACTATTCACTATGTACAACCCAAGGTATTTTTATGTATAGTATAGCCCCATATATCTTAAAAAACTGTCATTATTGAGAAGGATCTAATGAAACATTTTTTTTTACTTTTCTCTTAATTCTATCAAGCGTTTCATTTATAATAGGCCACCTGCCTAACGCAAACAGAAGTGTAATTATCTTGAAGAGTCTAAATATATAGACCGAAATAGTTGTTTTATTAGTATACTACTAGATTACCTAAGACATAATTTTAGCTTTACGATCGATAATTTTACCAAAGACGTTCATTCCTTTTTATCGGAAAGATGAAAGGGAAGATAGGAACTCATTGTGAAAAAACAAGTGACAGCTTTTCATTACTTAGAAAGCATTTAAAACTAATCCATTCATATTTTATTGACCTGTGATCACAATCCTACTAAACACAATTAACCGCGGTTATAGCTCATTGCATAACGCCATCTATTGAGTTATTTAAAAACTTATCATATTCCAAATGACGCAATGATTAATTGTGATAAACCCATTAAGCATAAGCACGGTTTTTTTTTTTATTTTTTTATTATTTTATCTTTTTGTTACAGGAAATCGATCGTCGTCGACAGCATTCTATAACTAGTAAAGTAATTTTGAAAAAAAATCACATTTTTCGGAGCATTTGGAAATTCGATGTGGAGTCGAGACTCATGAGCATTTTTCTCTGTATTTTTCTTCATACGTGCATAATATTGCCAGTACTCAAAACCAATATTCTTGATATGGTTACCAAATTTTATCATGGTATCTTAACATCCTTTTTAAGGAGAAACCTTTGTCCAGCAGTGACCTACTAAAGGTCTTTGATGGTAGATCTCACTGTCAGTGTTAAATAAAATAAAAAAGGAAGATTTCGAAAATTTTTCTTGAACATTTGTATTTACTTCCCCAACAGTTTTTCAAGCAACTAATTTTAATTTACATATTTTATTATAAATATAAGATTAATGGAACCGTCAAGATCAACGCAGTCGTAATTTTTTTCTTAAATAACTATGATGTTTCTTAAAATTAAAAAAAAGTTACGTTTCCAGTTATTTTAAACTGTTTTATTTATGTATGGCCCTGCCAAAATTACTATACTCTGCCTGGTGGAAAGCATAAGCAGAGTCCAAGAGTGCAGTGACCTTACTGATTGCGAATGCAGACAACGCAACAATGCAGCATGGTGACCCACTGGTCTAGTGATTTATCTGCAACATTGGGTCTCCGGTCTCGCACTCACTAACGAAACACGATAGCACAAAAGTCGTTATTTTAAATCGATTTTCTGGGAGAGGGTATTACTGCCCTGGTGGAGCCGGCCCGTTCATATTGAAATGTTAAAAATTAAGAATTATGCCTTTATAAATAACTTTTACAATCCTTAACTGTTAAAATATTAGCTCACGGTCATAGATAATTCTATGATTAGAAAGGAATCTTCAGTCAGATCTTGCGGGATTTTCTAGAAAAGAATAAAGAAACAAAAACCTTTCCACCATATTCTTGAAACTTTGTGATGCTGCTTCTGAGAGAAAAGTAACTAAGTGACTTGCAGATGTCAGCGATCGATATCTGCCCGATTATTATTTAGCCTACTGCTGGATACACGTATTCTTTAATATAAGAATCCTAGCTTACATTTATAAACATTTATGTACTATATACAGAGTGCAAAGAAAAAGACATGGGTGGTTTTGGTCTCTTGGCGAGTTTAAAAATAATGAAAAACGGCAAAGACAGATTCAACTGAAATGATTATAGAGAATAATAAAAATAACACCACATATCTCACACAAGTTGCTTTTGAAACTAGACTACTGATAAACACACTTATATGTTTTAAAATACATACCTAACCCTGAATAAATTGCCGCGCAGATTACACAATCATCTGTCCTGGTTGCAAATCGGACCCATCACCTCCAGACTAGCAATCAAGGTTACTAGCCACTAGACCAATACGGCAACCATTAAATAAAAGAGAACACCTATATAATGGTGCTCATACCCCAGTTGTTCTCGGTGATTAGAAACAATCACTGAGAGTAAGCAACGAAGGCGCGGTCAATACCAGGATGGGTGACCGCTGGTGGTATGTTACCATGAGCGTCTCCACGATTCAGAGATCACGTTAAGCAGTCGGTCCCGGTTGTTATCATAGGATAACAGTCATGAAGCTTAGTTGGAGGCCTTTGGACGGCTTAAAAACATCCAATGGCCAGGTTTCGTAGCCACAACGTAATCTTGCCAGTCCCCAACCCGCACTAGGCCTGCATGGGGACGTACGGCCTTAACCCTCTCCTGAGAGGAGACCCGAGCCCAGCAGTGGGATAATATAATAAAAAGACATATGTAAAAGTGTATAAAAACTTCGAAGAAACTAAACTAACACGAGTAAGATAACTATTTTACTCGTAGTGACATTTTCCTGGTGATAATAGAATTATGAAGGTACAACATATTATGGCTATAAGATTCAGTTTACTCTGAAACATTTCTTGACTATGTTTATATGTGTAGGCATCTAGATAATGCATCACAAGTTATATCTTGTGACGTGATCCGCGCCGAACGTATAATGTATGACATTGATTTAGTTCTCTAATGGAAAGCATGAACTGTAGTCATTTTGGCATGGTAAAAATTCGTATGCATAATTCACAGAATAATATCCCTGGTGTTGCTGGAGCATACGGTCTGTGAATCAGCAATAATTATCACAAGAAAATTCATTAAATGAGTGCAACTAACTAAGTAACACACGCAACTCCGTCTGCGTCAATTTTCAGTCATACTCGGCTACTGTTGGTTTAAACGTGAATTCAACTATCCTGCCTTTGGGCACAACAGTAAAAAACATACTTAAATAAAAAACACGATATCAGTTAGATAGTTTCGGACTACATTGTGAGCAGTAATGTAAAACGAGAATTATTTATAATAGATTCATCTTCCTCATCTTTGTAGCGTTTATTATTCCCAAGATTTGGGGTCGGCAACTGGTTCAACCGGTTTTACCTGAATATCAATCTTTCCACGGAGTGACTGGCATCGGACCTACACAACCCTGAGGGTGACCTGAATTCGAAATTTGAACTAGTTGTCAGTTTATTTAAAGGCACTGACTTCCTAATAACGATTGCTGAGTTGTTCATGACAACCGGGACCGACGGTTTAATGTACTCTCCGAGGCACGAGCGGGAAACACCGCCATATTCCATACTCCAGGCTGGTATTAAGAATTAATTAAAAGAAAAACCCGAACCTCTTGATCTGCAGTCGCTTACGCTAACCACTAGACCAACAAGACAATATTTATATATATATTAATAAAGAAAAAATGATGTTTTCATCACAATCTCTAACAGTCCCCTGCTGAATATATATCTCTTGGAAAAATAGGCTTAATAATAATAGAACTAACATGACTTTACTTTTATTATTAAACAAAAATATCCATCTAATCTGGTCAGTACAAAAACAAGCGCAACAAATACAATGTAAGGAAAAAATAAACTTCACCTACAAAAATTTTTCCTAACCTATCTTAAGAGCAAACTCACTGTACCCTAAAATGTTTTAGTACTGTATAGCGTTTGAAAAGGAATGAGAAATGAATGAATATGTAGAACGACATTCATATTCTTCTAAAATCTCAGACTTCAGTTAATTTCTGCACTTTATGGAGTTCTCCACAAAAAGTCGTAAAAAGCTTTTACCATACCGGTCCGCATGGATGACGTTTCTGAGTTGGTATTTTTTCTTACATAAAGTGACGAGTTTTTGTTAAATTTCGATTAATTTGGTGGTTTTGTCGCCCTACATTATTTGTTTAAATAAATACGGTGAATTTTTACTTTAAGAAAATATTTTATTTTTGTTTTCGACAACGATTGTTTTCGGTACATGATGTCAGCAATACGGCACTTATCATCAATGGTATCATCAAAGAAACATTGAAATAATACCTCCATTGAGTGTTTCAGTGGCTCAGAGGTAGCATGTGCAACGCTTGAGGCTGTAAGTTTGTTTCCCGGGTTAGACCAAATATTTGTACATCATCATCATCATCACATCATCAGCCTATCGCAGTCCACTGCTGGACATAGGCCTCTCCAATTTCACGCCACTTAGTTCAATCTATGGCTTCTTGCATCCAGCTCCTGCCAGCCGTCTTGCGCAAATCATCGCTCCACCTGGCTTGTGGACGTCCTACACTACGTTTACCGAGACGCGGTCTCCATTCAAGAACTCGTTTACCCCAACGGTTATCGGTTATATGGTAATAATATTTTTCGAAGTAATATTTGTATGGTCTGCAAATATTTGTTTCGGCGTTTGGTGTTTTCTATGTATAATATGTGTGTATGAACAAAAAAGTATTTATATCAGTTGTCTAGTACCCATAGCACAAACTCAGCATAGTTTGGGACTAGATGGCGTTGTGTGTCAGATGTTCGAAATATGTGTAAATGTAAAAATGTGCATTTTCGTGAGTCTTTTCACATATTAGTGTAAGATTCCCAAGAAACCGTCAAATTCCAAAGTGTCTCCATAATAATGGTGACTTATGTTTGAGAAAAATAATGTTTGTTTTTGTTAATTTCTTTTAATGTAAATAGATGCCTAGCCTGCTAGATACTATACCTACCTTTTTTACAGGTGGGTAATCCCTTCAAATCTCCGACTCCTCAGGGACTGAGGTATATGGTGATTTAACTCCTGAGATTTAACTTTTAAACAGATCAAATTAATTAGACTTAAATTGTTTTGGTTTTAAGACGACATCGTCGAAACTATAATTCTGCACTAACAATAGTTCTTTATTGTATAAAATAGTGTCGAAACTTCTTTATTACGTAAGCTTAAAGTTCCTCTCAGGTGAGAATTGTTTTGAAGAAAGAGTAAGCCAATTTACGTGATGTTGGTCTTAACTGATGGCTTAAGGCTCTTAGAAGCACACCGTCTTAAATGGGAATATTATTGCAAACAATAACTTTATTCTTGGTAATATTGGTACTGTAAAAGAAAATGTAAATAGCAAATTGGTGAAAAAGCACTCTTAAAAAATTTGGTTTTTACATATTTTTACCAAACGATTTATCGGTATAATAATTTTGTACGTTTTTTTTGTTGTGTAAAAAATCTAAAGGTGTTTAATTTCTCAGATATACGTTAATCAATAACAACTATAGATTTATTCCCAGAAGTTCCATGCAGCCATTTCCGAATAGGGATTTTTCAACCTTAAAATATACGTTTTTCGCATTAGTTTATTACTTATTTTACAATTAACATGACTCCAATTCTCTAAAATACAAATGAAGCGAGGAAAAGGCCACTGAAGGTTATCGTAGATGTATCTCCCCCTGGTCCGGATAGCGTAAGAAAGCGGCGGCAGTTCCCGGATCCCTCCCGTCTCAGGCTCAGAGTGGCACACCGTGTGATTTTAGTCGGTTCGATTCCGACACACCGCTACTCCGCAAACTCCGGTGGGGTGAAGGCCCGAGGGAGGTATTTCCCCCTTCTTAGCCTTTTTATTTACCATGTACAAAATTGACCTTTTTTATAATTTGCTGTGATATTTACCCATGATATTTTTATTTTGACGGTAGGAACTGAAAATGTATACGACATTTTCAGTTCATTTGGACAAGAGGCTTAAGGTAAAATGTGAACGATGCTGGCGTTAATCATAATACATAAAAGGTTAAATAATGACATGCCTTGTCTTCTAAGGATTAGTAAGCCAGTTAGTGGGCTGGCCATATTAGCTGCAGAACTGATTACCGTTGGGATGAACGAGTTCTTGAGTGGAGACCGCGTCTCGGCAAACGTAGTGTGGGAAGTCCACAGGCCAGGTGGAGCGATAATCTGCGCAAAACGGCTGGCAGGAGCTGGATGCAATAAACAGGAAATCAAACCAAGTGGCGTGAAATTAGAAAGGCCTATGACCAGCAGTGGACTGCGATAGGATGATGATGATGATTGCCTTTTAGTGGTAAATTTTGGTAAAATTTATAGAGGTAGTAAAACTAAGCTGTGTAAATAAGCTGAGTGAGTGCGAGGCCGAATGATGCAGAAGTATCACTAGGTTACCATGCTACTTTCTTGCATTTTCAGCACTCGCAATGAGTATGGTGACCACCACTCTTGGATTCAGTTTATGCTTTCCATCAGGCAAAATAGAGTAATTTTGACTAGGCCATACATAATAAAAAAATTGAAAACAATTCACAAGTAATGATTTTAAAAATGACATTATAAAATCCCTTCCTCATTGCTTGGGAAGTGATTTTATTATCGTACTTTTTTCATACTCTAAATCCCTTCAAAACAAACAAACTCCAAACTCAAACACAGTCCAGCAGTTTATATACGTACCTTCCCTACAGTCCCAATGTGTCAACAGATTATTTTGGCTTAACTCAGTATAAATCTAAAAATATAATATTAATCTTAGTCCTACGATTTTCATCTTCTGAATGCTTATCTTTTCGGTACATTCGCCCATCAGTATGATAAATCTCACAACTTAACATAATTTGATTTTTACGATAAATATCTAGAAACCAGATTCTTCCTTAGATTCCTCAAATATTATAAGTTGCCATCACCCAGACATNCCCACACACACCCCACCCCACCACATCACCCAGACAAATAGACAAATTAAATAAATTTGGCCCTTTTTTTAAAAAAAACAACGCAATAATCTCAACGTACAAATACTTATAACTAAGTTAAGATGATAGTTCCAATTCCTCCAATTACTCAAAGTATTTCAAAGATGGTTCCACTAATCAACTTAACATTAATATTAATTAAAGTACTCTCATACCTGTCGCGTATTTATTATTTTGTAATTTCACCACTGCTAATTACTTCATTTTCTCAATGTTTTTCTTTCATTTACTTTCAGTTGTAAAAATTATTTTACCAACAATAGGTAAAGTTTAAGAAATAAATATCTTCAAATGGCTGTAGTGTAAACTTCGGGTAGTTAATACTCATTATTTTTCTTTTAAAAATAAATCTTGAAACCTTTCGTATATCTTTGGGCTAAATGAAGTTCTATTTTATAATTTATTCATGAAATAGTTCTGGTATCGCTATTCTTGTCAGGGTTGTCTACATTTGCTACTTTTAAAGAATAATGAAACTTTTCTAGAAATTTTGTTGTTTCTAGTTGTACATACTTAAAAATAGTTTATAAAACAAAAAAATATTATGATTTTCTAAAATAAAATAACAATACTTTGATATTCAGTTAATAACCCTCATATTTTATGCTTTAAATATATTTATTAAAAAAAAACATTAACAAACATTATCTAGATATTTTTGTTTTTTTTTTAATATGATAATTTAACTTTAGACTTTATAGACATATATGAAACGTAAACAAATAAGTCTGAGACTTTCTCACAATTTGTGCCAAGCCACTTAGGCTTTCGTACTGTTACTTTACGTACTTCAACGTATCCATGGCTTATATTATTTATACTCTGTACATATATAGATTGAAACTATTATTTTATACTTGGTGTTAATACAAAAAAACAAAGTTTTGTTAAATTACTTTATTGTTGTTAACTTTCAATTTCTAACCTTCTTTTTTTTGTTTTTGTTTTAAAATATGATTTAGTTTTGCAACATACAAAAACATATTACAGACAACCCTACCTGTATCGTAACGGCTTTGCATTGCCTAATTAAATCCGGATTTTACCGGATTAACGCGGCCTACTATGGAAACTTAGTAATAGGTTTTCCCTCAGAATCTAGCAGAATTGTTTGTACTGGAACTGTTATTACCATTTAACTTGTGAGTACTATATTTACATAAAGTTATTGTAATAAAAAAATATACTTAACGAGGTTAATATAAAAAATAACAGTACTAAGAACTGGCGATAGAAGTGTAAACCTTTTTACTTAGATTGTTATTTATAAAATTAATAAGTAAAAATAGAAATTTCATAATGTTTAAATTAAAATTATAAACATCAAACATTAGCATCTCGGTGATACAAACCCATAAGATTCACCGGTACAAAAACTGCTCATCACGGCCAAAGAGGTTTTGTGACGTCAGCATGTCGGTGACGGTAACGCGGTGACGCAAACTCATAACATTTTCTCCACTCAAAAATTGATTTTTGTTCACCTAAAAAGTGTTCAACGCGCCTAAAGAAGTTTTCAGTTTAATAAATCAAAGTGTTTCCGAACAAGAACATAAAGAAGAGTTATGTTTACTGAACTTTTTGCCTTGGCAGAGACATGTTTCATATACAAACCGGGTTTGACTGGTGTAAACTTTATGCCGGGAAACTGATGTTAAAAAAATTCTTGCTTTTTAATGAGTGAATGAGAATCCAAATCTTCATTCTTGGATTATGTGGGTTCGGTAGTCAATAGATGGATATGCACTTATAGCTCTTTGAGTTGTAGGAGTCTATGAGCGGGAAGCGCGGACACTGCAGAGCGTACGCGCCTATGGGATAGTAATGGGAACATCGGGATTCCCATACAATTGGGGGCCAGCTGCAAACCGTAAAAGGCCCGAGGTACGTCGGGGTTCTAGGGCTTTTCTTTGCTAGGGTGCACCTTGTTACCCGGCTTTTAGTACCCGAGACGGCGTGCGGTTTTAGTCGATTCGAGTCCGACATGCCACCGGGTATCCGAAGGGATTTCCGGATGAGGAAATAAAGGAGTCTGTAGCGGCGGCAGTCCCCTAAAATCTATTGTCCCGTCTAGTTATCTGATTTATTTATTCATAACTGCTAACCATAAATTGTTTGCTTAGAGTTTAATAATTTCTCAAACAAAACTTTTTAAAGATGTAATAGTCTCATTCATTTCCTATCACTAAATCGTTTCTAAATCAGGCATTTTTTTTCCTAAAAGCAAAGTTTGGCAAATTTAAGAAAAGCCACAGGCTACAATCTATTTTAGGCATAATAATGATTTAATTGGAATCAACTTTGTCTATATATGGATGATGATTTATATATACGATAATAAATCTTAAGAGTAACTAAAAATATACAAAAAATGAGACGCGCGATTTTAATAACGGGCAATTCTTTGTTTAGGACATCTTTCTAAATTTAATAACGCAAATCTAAAGTTGATTTTTCCAAGTCCCTTTCATCCCAAAAGTAGAAATTTACCTCTTTTAAGAAATTATAATTTTCAACACAATCCTGTACCGTAAACTTGGGAATTATACTGGAATTACTTTCTTTTCCACAGGACCTGAAGTTTTTATATCTTTTGAAAAAACTTTTGCAATTACGAAAACAACTTTTTTATATTATTCCTTTAACAAAAATAAAAGCGATCGTTTTATGTAGTAATTGTGATTGGTATTTCGCAATTTGTGTAATTTCATGGTTATTTCAATATTTATCAGATAATAGGAGTTCATTGCCCAAAGGGTTGCATTCTTTCACATGGTTATATTGATCTGACTACTTTTTTGGATCTATATCAATTAAACAAATAATGCCAGCGCTTATATTTTTATGTTCTCAAAGCTAGAGTAGTTACGATCTTTAATTACTTGTGACCAGCATATTATGCTATTTTATCACACTGATATTCATTCAATAGCAGGTATACATTCAATATTGGTCTGTTGAAAACCTTCATAACTGCAGACGTAAATGTTTGCAAAAGAATTTGAAAAACCGGAGCTTAACAAAATGTTTACAAAAGTCTGATTCCAGGAAAACTACTTTTTATTACGAATAAATTACTATAGTTCCTGAATAAGTATCTAAACTTTACAATCGAGTGTGAGTTGAGCAAGAGTAAAGTTAGAACTATAGCACGAACGTTTATAAAACCACAAGGCTTCAAAGTAAATAACTGCAATCTACACAAATAAATAAAATTAAAATATGTCCTTGTTTAACAAATTACCAGTTTTTCATTAAAATTACACAAAATTATTTACGGTACTTACATTAAAAAATCTATTTTTAACAATCGGCTCAGCTAGTCAGCATAAAAACTTAGCTAAACTACTAACGTAGGAGTAGAAGACCACTACGAAAATCTCTTATTAAGATAATGATCAGTATTTAGCAAAATAGTTATGTCAAAAATAAACGTACGACATTATTTCAGCCTACCTTTGTTCTGGTCAACAATAGAAAGTAGAACCCATTCAGCAAAGTGTGCACGTCATTTATTTCTAAGGTTGAAAAAGGTTTTGTAATAGCAATGTTATTAAATATGTGACGGTCGCGTAAAGCTTTATGGAATATTCAAAAGGTCAGCGTCATTAATTATATTTTATTTTAAATGGGTTTTTCGAATTAAGGTCACTTTAGCTTTTAAAAACTGGTAAATTGATTGAAATGGAAATCTTAATGTAACTTGTTGATACAGTTGTTGTGCTTTGAATAAGAAAATCAAATGATAGGTATATTCTGGTCATCGTCAGTAATAATTTTACATGACGTTATTTCATTTGTCTGTCGCCTTTAAATACACAATACTCATTATCGGCACTTGTTACAATACATTCTTGAAACAAAGTTCACTTGAAATTGTATTCCACTATTTAAAACACTTGTTATTACACGACTAAGGTGAAATCAAAAGGCAGGGTAGTATTTTTGCGAGTCTGTGTATATTTTAATATTCCACCATAGAGTGTAAACTACCGAACTGATTGTAATGAATGAGCACTCAACGGATTTGTAAAAATGACCAAGGTGACGTAGATTCATAGATTAATTGTTTTTTTGTTTTTGCCTAACATTACATTTCTAGTGCCCACCTGATGAAAATATGCTTGCCATTTACATGACTAAAACCTATTTATAAAATGCTTCTGCCTTTGGGAATATAAACGTGAGTCCATATAAAAGATTCTTCTAGATTTTTAAAGCACACATTTTCATCACAAACATGCTTTGTTTGATTCAAGCCATGTTAAGGGTGAGAGTCGGAAAACGCATTAAGTTGGTACTATGCTCAGCTACTCATCCTCTCGTGGTTCTTCTCGTAGACTCCCTAGGGTCACGGGGTAATCCTTCCAGGTTTAAAACCTGTCTATGTGGTCTCAGTGCCGCCTGCTATGCATCACTCATCCTCTGGTATGCAAGGCCACTTTTACGATACCCTCGAAATGAGATCTGGTAGAGAGCAAACTTAATTAAAAAAAGATTGGTTACTTTGGTACTGAATGACGTCCTGTTTTTATTGCGGTATGTATATGGCGTGTTTACATACATTACGATTACGAATGCGAAAGATAATACGGAAAGCATGATAGAAAAAGATGGCTATCTATTGTGAGTTGCACTTGAACATTACATAGGAAATTAAAGAATAGTTAGAATTGTTTTAGACATGACATTCGTCATTTGCATGTTTGCTAATAGCTACTGATTGGTAATGAGTGTTCCATAAAAAATGTATATAGTAAAATTTGTAAAATGTATAAAGTAAAAACAACGAAGAAAATTATTATCGATTCATTTTCAATCACAATATACCGGGTGGATATGACAATACGACATTAAACGAAACCGTGAGCTATTTGTATGTGTTGGTTTACTTTAGGATTGTTTAATTTATCCAGAAACTAAAATTTTGAAACAAACCAAATATGTTAAAAATTAAACCCAATAAGGACACCGTTTGTAATTTAAGCTCACTAACCTGAGTGGACGCGATCACAACCATAAAATATGTAGCCACTAAAGCACCAAATTTGAGTTGATTTCTTTTTGAAGTCGCTTTAATTATTTTAAATAATAATATCGGCTTGTATACACGAGGAAAAGAAAAAGAATGGATTTTTAACACTCTTTTATTAGCTTATCTTGTATCTATGAATCTATGTAACTCATGTTTAACGTCATTTCCCCACTTAAAAACTTCGGAAGGAATTGAAACTTCGCCCACTAATCAGCATATTTACCTTCTGGCTTTAAATGCGTGGAACAAATAGTACTACTTTTCATATTCAAAATCAAAATCATTTATTCAATTAAGACACTAAGTGACATTTATGAACGGAGATCGTTTTTTTGTTTTTGCGAAAGACGGTACCCATTTCATGTCATCCACATTTTTTATATTTTTTATCATTAATTCCATCACGACGAAGACTGAGGACTTGAAGGCTCGGAGAGTTAGAATTGAAGACTTGAAATACTTGACATTGACAGAAATAGTTGATCCAGCTGATTGCCATATCATCAAAAGAAGAAGAAGAAGAAGACATTTATGAACGTTAAATTGAAGCTACAGATAAAAATCATAGATCGATATAAACAGACGCCATATGTACTCTATTGTCAAGGTGAATTAGATGAAAACACTTAAATTCACTGCCTACCTGTGTCGATCCATAACTTCCAGTTTTTAAAATGCTTAGGGCCTTATGAGAATAATACAAAGAAACCCATGGTCAAAATTTTTGCTGCCATCCTGTGGTATTTCCTCTCCGCCTCTTTACTCTTTGCCGCCTGAGCCATGCTTGCCCATTACAATTTCGTAAGTTTCATTACTTAAAATCGGGAAAATATAAAACAATATAAGTACATTGTCTTTTTACCAACATACATTGCTAGTTAATATAATCTTCATATAAATCGAAAGACAAAGACAACTAGCAGTGAACATAATAGTAACATGACCATATCTATCGAATAAAAAAAATACTTAGATTTAATTGAACGGTATAGGAGGATGCGGACGTTATGTATTGTGCCTACGATTTCCTTTCAGTTTAATTAATCTATGACGCATGCAAAACACTTGTTATTTGTCCTTGTCGCACAGCAATCACAATCATATTCTCTATCCTTTTTTACCGTGTCTTTAATAATACAGGATTTCATTTAATGATTTCGGTAAATAGTAAACAAAACCATGACAAAATACAAATATTACGTACTTACAAATACCCACGCTTGGTATGTAATTCTTTTATTTTTATTTAACTTGGAAACATAGTTTTTAACACTGAGCTCGACATTTTGGTAACAATATAACCACTCCACGGAAGCGGTTTGACAACGAGTTTATCCGCTAGCTTCTTTTCACCGACTATTTTTATTAAATGATATCACGACAATTGTCTATACTTGTCTGCAACAATTAACGCGCGGAAGTGCGATATCTAACTTTTTTATAATATCATTAGTAGAGAGCCATCACCAGGCGGTATTTTTCCAACTCTGTGTTCTTATTCTGATAAGAGACTGTGACCTCGTTCACTTTTACTAGAAATTACAAGTTTGAACAGTAAAAAATAAAATTGAATTGACTTTTCAATTTTAGGCACCTGCCAGATATAACAGTCACTTCATATTATCTCCTCTGGGATAACAAATGTGAGTCCATATTCTTCTGGATTTATTAAAGTACAACAATCACATAGCATCATTCTTGGTCTGAGTCAAAGATATTAAATAAATTAACAGTAGTTGGGTCAAATATGATACTTACGTTTAGGCCTCTCTAAGGGTATTTTGTTTGATTTTTATGGTATATTTGAGCTATTTGTGCTCACCATTTTCAGCATGCGAGTCGGTTAACGCAATAAAATGGTACTCAGTAGGATTTTATTGCTCAGCTGCTCACCCTCTGGTATGCAAATCCTTAGTCCAGTTATATGACGGCCGCGAAAAAAGATTTGGTGGAGATCCTAAGTCGTCACCACACGCTAGTAATTTTTCTAATACCCTTCTCTTGTACTGTTGTAGATATTGTGATCTCGATCATTTTTATTAGAAATAACAGTTTAATATCGTATGAACGTATGAACAATAAAAATAAAATTGATCGGCCAACCTACCAAGTGTAATAGTAACATACAAAATTTCAAGGTAAGAAATAAAACTGAAAGAACTACGACTAAAAATGAATTTTCGATAGAATTGATAAATGTTCTTTGATAAGACTCTATTGAAATTTACTCTTTATAACAGCGCAAGAAGGTATGTTTTCGATGGCCATTATAAATGCTCTTTATTACATTCGTAGGCATGGATTTTAACTTTATGCTAACATTGCAATGGCGTTTCGTTCGGATATATTTTTTCTATTTCAAACTCCTGAGCTGTACTAGTTAATCTAAAATAATGTTGGACATTTTAAGCGAATGCGTTTTCTAATAGTTTTATTTCAAGAATTACACTTCTTCACCACTTTGCACCTGAATAAACTTGGCTGATGTAAGAAAAATCGACTGGTCTGTCAGTCGGAAATTGTGAGGAAACTAATGGTCGCTCAGAGGTCGAAAAATAACCATAATCCTTTTTTTGTGGTATATGGGGCAAACGAGCAGACGTATCGCCTGATAGTAAGCGATTACCTCCGTCCGTGGACACTCGTAACACCAGAGGTGTCACAAGTGCGTTGCCGGCCTTTGGGGGATGGGGAAGGGGACAGGAGGGAGATTGGGGTATGGTTCTCCGGTATGAGGATACCGGAGAGTGAGTGAGGACTCACTTGATGAAACACAGCGTAAGCGCTGTTTCACACCGGTTTTCTGTGAGGCCTTGGTATCATTCCGGTCGAGCCGGCCCATCCATGCCGAAGCGGGGCTCTCCCACTGTAAATTTCATCCATTCTTTTCCATTTTTAGCTATCTGCTCTCCTAGTCTATATAAACTTTTATTGTACTAAACTTCATACCACTTCATTAGTATAATTTTCATTAAAAGGGGTACAAAGGGGCTTTTTGCTTCACGTATTAATATATAGATATTCCAATCGTGTAAAATTTCAGATTACTGTTAATAGTAGATAATATTAAGATAGTTAAATTCTTCACAAATATAATTTGTTTTTAATTTGTTTAAACGTTTCGTCTATGTGATAACGTCAATATATTTACAAAGGCCGTCATCAATCATAGCAGTAACATTCTTAGCAAATAAGAGCTCTCGGCTACGCTTAAACTAATAAAAAAATCTATAATTTAATAAAAGTAGTTTTATATAGCGACACGTTCGTGTTTGATTGAGCTTACTGATATTAAAAATAAATAAACACAAACACCACACAAGGAAAGTATCACCAACCACACAATACATTTACCGAAGCTCAAACTTATTTATTACCACATGCGATATTTTTATAGGTATCCGTTTTTAACTTTAAGTACCTTTAAATCTAGCTTTTAATCAAATTGTACTTTAATTAATTATTAATAGGTTAGTGGTTTTTAAAACGCTAGTCGTTTACTAGAACCTTTTTTACAAGACACGACTTTATATATATTTTATATATATACGATTCTGTTGAGAAAATAAATCGTTTTGGTTTAATTGCGGTTGGCCCCAAACGTCAACGCACTTAGATATGTATTTATTTATTACTGCCTTTTGAAATCTCATTTACTCTATCTTACTCAACACTATCGTAATGTCAGTGTGGGCAAAAATATCGTGTCGTTAGATGTAAAATACTATTCTACTCACACGATTTACAGTGCATTTATAGTAGTAGATTCTCATTTAATGGCTGTTTTATGACGCACATAAGCACACACATGAGTGAGCGAAAAAGAATAAAACATTTATTAGCTATAGGATTTTAAAACTATATATATATATATATGGTCACCGGCTGAATAACCATGGTATGGTTGCGTAATCGTTTTAACGTATATTTTAAATTTGATGAATAAGTATGTCACCTAAATTATATTGTACACTATTATCTGAAGCTTCATTGGACACTAAATCATTCAGCCTAAAAGTATATTATCTGTGTGCGGCAAGTATTCCTGACGAAGATTTTGTTTACAGCTCGACGAAAGAAACTACAGTTTTTTTCTAAGTATTTGATATTATTATATATTAAGTATTTGGTATTAGGTATTTGTATATAACGTATTTGGTTTAGCTGGTTTTCCTACCGACCTCTCTGGTTATAGTAGACGATTGTTACCTTTATATAAAGAAAGGATATTTGGATTACCAACTTTAATATACATCATCATCAGCCCTTACGCAGTCCACTGCTAGGCAGAGGTTTCTATGAAGTATATGTAAACAAAAAGTGCACGACGTGCAAGCAGCTTTTCTCTACAGGCGCAACAGACAGCCCTCTGTGCAGGGGATGCATGAAGGCAGAAGAAAAGCGTTCTCACAGAATGTAGAAATGTGACAGATCAACGAGCAGACATCCTCCAATCTATACCACTCCCGGAAGCATGTAATGACCCGAAAGGGCTACTGAGCTTTTGGGATGATCTAGGATGATTCGTGTAAAAAGATGATAAGCTCACTTACAACGGCCCAATCATGAGTCTAAATGCGGAAATAGCCCGGGAAACCAAAATGAAAACCCATTTAATATAAATGATTGAGTTTTAGTACAATTTGATATAGTTCTAAAGCAAATAGGAAATACCCAAGCATAAGTTGTGAGTAACTCACTCTACGCAACAGTGCGAATAACCTGATTAAATTTTAACTCTACCGTGTTAGTTTCGTGTCGGGCATAGTTAAACAGAGATACAAACGGTTTGAATATTGTATATAACTCATGGCAACATCGTTCCTATGTCGTTTTTAGTAGGTTTTAAAGAGTTGTAAAAAACTAATTAAAGTCTATTTTATGTTATGATCACACATATTGCAAGATATAGAACACAATAATTAGAGAAACACCCTCTGATAAATCTTAAACAACGAGTAATTGGTTAGCAGTTTACACCAAACCAATGTTCCAATTACAAAAATATTAAGAATTTTAGCCACTACAAATATGGAATTTAATTTATGAAAAAAACCGAACTAGGACAACTCGGACTTGCTTGTCAAGGTTTCCTTACGTAGGATCATATTTTTTTTGTTTTTCAATATAAATAAGAAATGACACAAACGCATTGCAAAATAAAAAAATATTTTGCAATGTGCACATCGCGCTCTTTCCTATGATACCCCGTTTGAAATGGTGGTATCAATTTGAAATTTCGACTCCCAGTAAAAACATATAGACTCCCAATTTTCAAAATTAAAATACATATGTAAAGTTTTTTCCCTATATTGGTGGTCTATAACTTTGTTACTTGCCAACTTTCATAGTTCTAGGTCAATAGGTACCCTTTGAAGACTGTCTAAGTATGTTGTTTTTGTTGAATAAACGGCTGTCTTTTTTTACGTAAAGTACGTTTGATTTTTATAATTTCAAGGAACCGTAGACCTGAGTTTACGGTTTAAATATTAACTCGATATCATCACGCGCTCCTGCACTAAAGAATCTTGACAGACATAGAATCAGATGGACAACAAAGCGATCTTATAAGGGTTCCGTTTTTTTTTTCTCTTGAAGTACAAAACCCAAAAAACTTTAATAAATTTAAGGATATTGTGTAATTTTTGTACCTCCTTTCTAAAAAGAGGTACACGTCTAGCAGTGAACCATTAAAGGCCGCTAATTTGATGTGTTTTTTTTGTGAACTTTATGTAAACTAATTATTTTCAACATGGATTGTCCTGCGTATAATAAATTAGTTGACAAATTGATTGATTGATATTTTTATTCGACTGGATGATTCCATTTAAATTATGATGAAAGAACAGGGTTTATTGAAAACAAAGGAGGATCATTCAGTTGATTGATTATGAACCATTCGATGGAGGTAACTTTTACATGTCTGTGTAATTGAAATATGACTATTCGATATTAAAGCCGATACTTGATTGCTTTATTGAGACAGAACTGTTTAGTAGATTATCTTATATCCACACAAGTTTCGAAAATTTGAAAAAGAAATAATCAGCATAAGTATTGTTTAACATTGTCGATTTTTAATGATGCACTAAGTGCGACCAAATATTAGAGACAGACAGAGATAAATATATTATGGTGTACATGTAATAGAAAAAAGGCAAGTGAACATTACACTGATATTAATTCTAGGAACTGGTTTAATAATTATTATATAAAAAAACAAACAACAACCCATAATGTCCCACTGCTGGGCTCGGGTCTCCTCTCAGGAGAGGGTTAAGGACGTATATAATATAATTATAATTATATTTTACATGCTATATTTTTTATTCTCGTCTGCTTATCGTAATAAGCAAGTGGAGCATGCAAATATTACATCTAGAAGAGGTACAATCCAACCGAAGTTCTCTCAAATGTTGTGCTTTTGAGTAAATTGAATATCATAAATCTAAATAGTTTGTAATGTGCTAATGGAACTAAGTAATACGCTATGCTAAAGGAGTACACTAGGTTCATAACATAATACTATATATACGTACTCAGAAATAATTTTAGGGAAAATAGGAGCCTTTTGATATATATATACAGGATAGGTTACATGTTTGGGTGACGAAAATCGAGAGTTATAAATTTATTTTAATTATTTATTGACACAAAATTATATACAATAAATGTAAATTCTCTGGCCAATGAACTAATGTAAGCTGTATTTCAAGGACCAGTATAATGAAGAAAGATTTTTTTACGATGCAGAGAGACTATTGAAGTAGATGGATTATCTGAGGGTAATTCACACCATTCTAGATTTTAAGGTATAAATACGATTCTTATTGAAGTACTACAGGTATTGTGTGAGAGATAAACATATTTGAAAAGCGCTTAGTGTTATCTGTTTATAACTGTATAACATTAAATTCATATGTGGAGGAACGGGTGTCCCTCTAACACAAAGGGAGGATCCTCCAACCAGGTGAGGTGATCACCAGCCTGGCAGACCACTGGCCAACGGTTGATGTTGGGAAGTTGTATATATGTTAATCGGCGCGAGAACTTCTATTGCGCGATGCATGATTGGTAGTTTCTTCGTACACTACGTTACTCCGTAGTTCAGTGTATTTTCGGTTGATGGCGTTGTCCTACATTTATGTTGACGCTGTATATTGAAGTCGCCAAATCATAAGATAAAATGCCTTGTTCTTACCTTTTTTAAATTATCTGCAACATTTTACGGAATTAAATCACTGCATCTTTGTTTTATTAGTACTTTATGTTTGACTTTGCATTATAACACATTGTTAAAGTAAGAGTCTGGACCCCATAATACGATACTGCTTTTGGTATAAAAAGTTCCACAAGCAATTGAAGTGATCTTTAATTTGACTTTTCTTGATTTGGACTTCACATAATATCTTATTGGTCAATTTTCAACTCTAATGTAGCAATCACGATAAAAACCTACAGTTTTGTAATAATCTACTGCACTCTCTGTCTCATACATCTGAGTTTGTTGGCTCATCTTTTGTAGTACAATTCGTTCTTTTTTGGAATGAGCGGATTTCGATAATTCGAATCCAGGATGGCCCAACAATTGGCGGTATCAACTTCCTCATGATTATCTTCTATTGTCATTATTGGTATCTACATACATATGTATATATTTATATGATAATTCTTTGTATATGATAGGTATAAAAATTATATGTGTTCAATATTTTATTCTCATACACTTTTCAACCACAAAGCACCTGTAATAGATAGTAAGCTGATTAAAATTAAGGAGTATAAATATTTCATGGAATGCAAAACAACTTTACTATATAGCATTTTTATTTATTTTAAACATTATGTCATGAAAAATACTTCCAGCGCAACTCACACAAAGTGTTGACAAAATTCCAGACATGTCCCTGGAGAATTTCATGCAATTAATTCACGCTGTCTCACCAACAATGTCATGACATTAAGAAAACAATCTTATACTGACACGTTCATGCAACAAGAACAAAGAAAAATGTAGGTTCGTTAGAATTGTCATGTAGTTCTTATTCGTTTGGTTTATAAAAACTGAAATAATGTATTAATGGTTGTGAGCTCAGAAATGGGTAAAGTTTATTATTAAGTATTACTTTATTACATATAAAGTATACATGTGTGCTTGCTAAACTGACTCTTCCCTGTCTAATGGAAATGAGAATAATCCAAAGGTAGTTGTTGCTTTACTCATGGCGAAGGCAGACAAGGCAGTCCTCCTGTCTCACGCTCACCAACGAACGACGAGAGCACAGATGCTGTTAATTTATGTTAGTCTTCTGTAAGAGTCTACCAACCTATATTTAGAAGCAACACTTATTTTATGTTTAGTATAAAGACATTAGTGTTTTTTCATTGTGTTGTTGTAATCTAATTTCAGTATTGTGAAATCTGTAAATTGTAAGTTTAAGACAATGTTTTGTAAAAGAAAACATCTGTAGCTTTCAGTTCCCAAAATATCACTACGAATTACTTTTATCTATGGGGCTTCTTAATTATATGAAAAGAAAGTACAAAAAATAAAGAGTTTTTCATTGATTTGCATTTTACAATTTATATGAATTTATGTTCTACAGTCAAATAAAAATTGTTGTGCATCACTATGGTTGTGGCAAAGGAATCGTTCGAACAAATCCAACCACAGATGATAGTCGTTTTATCTTCTTCTTCTTCCTAGCCTTTATATTCCCAAGATTTGGTGTCAGCTACTAGTTCAACCGGTTTTATCTGAATATCTATTTCTACTTGAAGCGACTGGCATTGAACCTCCGCAACCCTAAGGGTGCAATGAATTCGAAAGTTGAACTAGCTGTCGGTATATTTGAGGTCACTGACTTCCCAAGAACATTCCCAATGATAGCCGCTTTACCAACGGATGTTTTTCAATAAGCATTTTACCTTGGACAATCATTTGTGGACAAAATTGCCGCCTGAGGTATTTCCCGATCGATACAATCTCTACGACGTTAAGAAGCCTGTTCTTATCTAAAAGGCTGTCGACGTTCTTTTGATTCTTACGCTGCACACTTTTATGAGCAGCGCTAGTCATTTTCTCTGAGTTTTTCTATTCTGCTAGGTATTTGCTATGGGATCAGAGTGGTGTGATTTATTTAGATGGTAATGGATTTAATGGCGTATCACGGATCTAAAACTTTCAACGCCAAAAGAAGTAAATATTAGCCACATTTTAAAATAGTACTTGGCCGAAAAATCCTCATGTTTATTACCATAGAAGGCAATACATTAACATAGGGTAGGGCATTATGGAGTGGCAGTTTAGATTCGAATAGTTGTTTATAATTTAGTTGATTTACATAACAAGTGCCTGCCGTTACAAACATCATACAGCTCTTAAATGACATGTTGCCATCGATGATATTATATATTATCTCAGTAATAATCCATTCGAGTGTTAAGTATGGAATGCTTCATAGGTAGAAGAAATCATGTTTCGGTGTCATTTTATCCGAAATTTAATTATCAAATTAAGTAACAAGAGAAATTTATAATTGAATAATTCAATCTAATGGATGCTCTATGCTCGATAACAATGGCGGTATTGTATAGCGATGCTTTTCGACCAAAAAGGACCGCCATATCAGTTAAAACGCTTCTTTGATTCTCTTAAAAAATTAATGATACATTGGGATATTTTAATCTCATTTATTAAAACATCTACCTTTAATGAACTACGTAGTAGTAAAGTGTGTGCTTGACTCTTTTTTATTTACTACTTATTGTATTAAAGAAATTAAGAGATATTTTGTTCTACGCAAATCTAGGTACACTTTTTGAGAACATGTTGTAATTAGTTTCATTTTATAGAATCAACTTTTCTATAAAATAAAGTAACTGAAGAAATTTCAAGGCCTTAATGCTAAATGGGAAAACCTTTCACCTAACTTTCAACGTAAAATATGTTGAAAAGAAAAAATTGAAACATAATACTGAAAATGGTTATAGATTACATCTAAACATCAGTCTTTACTTAAAGCCACGTCATTGCTTTTCTTCGCTGAAAGGATGACAAGCATTAGACATTTGAGTGACATAGATATTTGCTTCCTGAATGAAATAGGGCGTAATAATATGTTAAAAGTGACTTCGAGTCGGTGATATTAGATAAATTATAACTGCACTAACTTTTGTCACTGCTGTTCCATCTACGTGTACATAAAAAGTAACGTATGTCTTTCTTCAAAAATCAAAGTATATCAATGGCAAATTCCATTGAAAAGAGTGCAGTAGTTTAATTGTAAAAGATAGATAGTTACTTTTGAATATATACCTAATATATAAAATTCTTGTGTTCCTCCGAGACGGCTTGACCAATTTTGATGCATTTTTATACGTATATTCAGTAGGTTATGAGAATAGGTATATAACAAATTTTTATAGCCCTAAGTGTTAAGGGCTATTTTTTACTGTATGGAATTAAAAAATACATTTAGCATTAAATTTTTATTTTCATACCATATATGGGTTCAATAATTGAGGTCAAAAGTACCTAAAGAGAATTCTAGCAGCAGAAAAAAAACTGCTAGCCTTTTTATTCAAAACATTTTCCATTGCTAACGAGTTATCAGATGGCAAATGAATAGTCATTTACTACGACTACTACTAAAATGCACCTGCAATTCAAAACTCATTAAATACGTTGATTACGTTTTTCATTTGTCAACATTTTCAGTTTTCCCCACGTCTCGTCCCGTCTAGATTGGAGAGAAAGGAGATTTTGACTCCAGTAATAAACGTCAAAGAATAGTCAGCTTGTTCTCTGAGGCCGTAGTACTACTATGGTTGAGCAGGCCCATTGTACATGGCAACTTTGATTCCAGTTGGTATGAATGGATTGTTTTGATATACAGTATTTAGAATATTTTTTTTCATGAAATTGCAATTGTATATTCGCGTACAATAATAGCGAAAGATGTTTCTTCAAATTTGTATAACAAAAAGTGTTTTTAATTTATTAAAATGCGGACTCAATTGTATTCAAATAGAATTATGAAGCATGGAATAGCGGGCAAACGAGCACACGTATCGCCTGATGGTAAACGATTACTGCTTCCCATGGACGCCCACAATACCAGAGACCTCTCAATTGCGTTGCCGGCCCTGGGGAATTAGAGGGGGATGGCAAGAGACATTGGCGTACGTTGTTATACGCCTTCGGTATCCAAGCTGACTCGGAGAAACACAACGCAAAGGCTATTTCACACCCGTTTTCTGTGAGGCCGTGGTATCACTCCAGTCGTGCTAGCCCATTCATGCCGAGGCGTGGCTTTCACGCGAGAGTTTCTCGCTGGTGCTTCTTCATTGGAATTACATATTGGAATCAAGCAATTACAGTCGATAGATTCGCTAGTACCTGAAAAAGCCTATTTGAAATAAAAGCTATTTGATTTTGATTTCAAATATAAACTCAACATCTAGAAAATTCTACATATTCTATGCCGTCCTGGTTCCTTAAAGAGGAACTTTCAGTCTAGTGTATATTATTCCATTATTCCACGACATTATTTTTGTGATATACCACTACTTATTCCATTATTTAGATTACATATGACACTATCAAATTTTATCGATACTATGACGTTATGTTAGTCTTCGCAATTTCCTTATGTGCCCTATACAACTAGCGAAAGTTTGCTGAAGTAACAATTTCGAAGACTGATCGCCTTTGGATGCTCAATGTATCGTCTCCGAAAAAACATAAGATAATTTGGAAGAAATTAAAAGTATATAATATTTAAATCTAGACACTTTTATGTGAATTTTTTGACGAATAAATTACGCCTTAAAATTGTAATTCTAAATCTGACTTCCTCTGTGGTACAGCGTATGCGACTGCTGTTCTCGAGGTCTCGAGCTTGATGACCGGGTCGGACTGAATGTTTGTATAGGTAATCAGCAAATATTTGTTTCGGAGTTTGGGTGTTTTCTATGCATAATATGTCTGTATTTACAAAAAATGGTATTATATATTTATATCAAATGTCAAGTACTCATAATACAAGCTCTGTGCAGTTTAAGACTAGGTGGCGTTATGTGTTAGATATCCGAAATTATTTATTATAATTGAAATATTGATTATTTTTAAACAATAAAAAAGGAAAATTTACTACAACTTTTAACTTTGCCTTTTAAATAAATATGATAATGATGTTCTCCTAGCCGATTACAGCTACAGTGGCCAGTCTCAACGGAAACTAGCCAACTACGCAAGAGATTTTATAGTGCACAAGTGTGTGAGTAAACACAGGTGAATTCTCTGTCTCCTCTCTCTCATTATCCGATGGTACTGTTAACCGACACGATTGGGGAGAGATTAGGCGCAGGACCGACAGCTTTACCTGCTCTCCAAGGCATGGGGGTTCAGAACTAAATTATTTTTCTGATAACAGAAATCCTACAAATATTATAAACGCTAAAGTTTGTAAGTATGGATGGATAGTTGTTACTCTGTCAAGTAAAAACTACTGTATGGATTTTAATGAAACTTTACAATAACGTATCTTATACATTAGAATAACACATAGGCTACAATTTATAAAGATACAATTTACACAATATCTTTGTACGGCGGGAAACACCGCGGGGCTCAGCTAGTAATTTATAACAGTTTGGAGTTTGCAAGTTGGGTCTAAAATATATATACTATATTAACAGCAATGTAATTTTCGATATTGTTAAGCAACCCATGCCTTAACACACCTTACTCCTTGTTTTAAGAAGATCTTCATTTTAAAAGGAAGACTGGAGTCTAAAAAGCAGCCTCACATAGTAAAAACTAGCAAAAACACAAAACCACATTAGACTGAACCCCAAAATAATTGAAGCAAGTGCAGGACAATGATGATAGTTAACTATATTTGGATATATGTTACGTCGTTTTTATTATAAAGCCCTTGAAATAAAGCTTGATCTTTATTGTCTTATTTTAGAAATTACGAAATACATTTAAGGTGTCATTTTTTATATTTTTCCTTTATAACAAAATGAAAATATATATGATGTGAAATAAAATTAGTTGTTTAAAGCTACTTTTTCAGTTTCTTGCCATCTGTCACAGTGACTAAAGTGTATCTTAGGACATAAGGAATAGGGGCCAAATTATACAGAAGCTTCACTAAGGCGCCATGGTGTGAGTCAACATACTGCATTGTTGCATTATTTGCATTCTCAATGAGTATGTTGACCACCACTCTGGGATTTTGCTTATGCTTTCCATCACGCAGAATGTAGTTATTTTGACAGAAGAAAAAGAACCTGTGTCGCAAAATACGTTACAAACATACATGAAACGAATACAAACCTTAACTTAAAACAACAATTTGTGGATCGACTCATTACACCCAAAGTGTTATCTCATATGGGAATCAGATCCACAGTACTAAGCAAAGTATGAAGGTGCGAGGTGACCATTTTAATCACTGCACCATCGGTAGAGTTTCATAAATATACAGGGTTAATTTAAATAAGCGCATCACCTCGTGCAGGCAGCTTCACTACATCAGTACCAGTAACATTTGTTTTACGACTTTTTACAAATCTTGATGAATAACCCAAAAAAATAAAACAAGAAAATGTTTGCCCCTCGGTTATTTATTGCTCTGTATGTTGTAAAAAATACGTAAAATGTCAAAGCCCCTACCTCGCCACCTGCATTCATTTGATGATTCGGGACTAACTACCTACTACGGTTTCCCGCGCTTTTTTAGCCGGTCGAATTTACACTAAGAAAGTAATACTTACATTTAAATTAATTCAGATTATTACATTTTCACGTTAAATGTATAAATTCATTTTTTAAAGAAGTAAGTTAGTTAAAACCCTAGTACGTCTCGATACTTAGGTACCTAATAGGTACCTACAGTGAAACAAAACGAGATGACGATTAATCTAACAACTGAATCCACTTTACCTTCATACTTTACTAGCTACATTAAATTAATGACAGAATCGGTAGTCTAAAACCTACAATCTGCATTGTAGAAAAACATATTTAGCCACTTTACCACCGGAAGACTCTATGCTTTTCACATGTCCCCACAAATAAAAGTCCAGAGGATTAATATCAGGTGACTTATGAGACCACGTACGAGCTCCTCCGCATCCTATCCACGGACTGGGATACTCCCTGTTTGTATACGGATCGCAGTACTGCTTATCGTAGGCACTCATGAAAATTACGCAGAAACGGGAGCACGGGAGCGAGTTGCGCACGCGTTTTATCGATCGTGACGTACTGACTGACTGAGGTAAATTTCTTAATTTCTATTGTGCATCTCCGTTGCCACGTCACCCCGCAACCCCACGTCAGCAACACGTGAAGCTGCCTGCAAGAGGTGATGCGCTAATTTAAATTAACCCTGTATAGCGACATTTTTTTATGATGTGGTTATCTCATTTGATAGTAAAAGCTTATTCATTAATATTATGAAAGAAATAATTAAGACATTCAAAGTAAGAAATTTTAAAATAAAACAAAGTGCTATCTTAAAATATACAAAATAAATTATATATAATTAAACGTTCAAAGAAATTGCTCACTGGTATTATTCCTAAACAACTTTTTAGCTAAGTGATTTTTATATTAGAAATAACATTGTAATCTAATTAGCAGAAGATTTGTTTTCAAAAGTATTTTGGGACTTTTTAGTAAGTATATTTCATGAGGAAGTTTATATATTTTTCAAAATTATTGTTGATACAACGTTTTGGAATAAATTGAGTAATTAGACCAAAATAAATATTTTCGAACATAAAATACACCACGTCATATAATCCCAAATTAAGCACAACTTATACTATACTGTACCAGACAACTATTATATCTAAGTACATATATTGTTTTTTTTATCCGTGTACTATTTTACGTTTATTTAAATACGTATGAACTAGTAGGGAGTATGAATAAGAAGTGATATTAGCATTATTCAGTCAGAACATTCCACATAAATAAATACCAATTAATGTTACATTTAGCTTTTTATTAGTTGGATATTGCAACACAGTCGGTATCAAATTCATCATCATCATCATCTGCCTATCGCCTTCCACTGCTGGATATAGGCCTCTCCAATTGTACGCCACTTAGTTCGATCTATGGCTTCCAGCTCCTGCCAGCCGTCTTGCGCAAATCATCGATCCACCTGGCCTGTGGACGTCCTACACTACGTTTACCGAGACGCGGTCTCTACTCAAGAACTCGTTTACCCTAACGTTATCGGTTCTATGGCAAAAGTGGCCAGCCCACTGCCACTACAGCTTGCTAATCCTGTGGGCTATGTCGATGACCCTGGCTATTTATCGGATCACCGGTATGAAATTAATCCATACTAATATTATACATTCAAAAATAACTCTGTTTCGCTGTATGTTACGCTTTCACGGCTAAACTGTTTCACCGTTTTCAAATAAATTTTGAGATAAAGATTCTTTAATTCCTGAGGAAATACATAGATTTCGAAATACAGTAAACGCAAATAAAGCTTACAGTAATAATATATCTAAACTATTATAATAGATCAGGGGTAATTCAGACGAAATTCTTTCACAAAAACACTACACTTTCAGTGGACGTGCAGCTACTCCCTTGGTTTTCTACAAACAAGATTTACGAATGAACTCACAACACACTAATCATTACTATGCCCTCATTTATCAGACAAAAGAGATATCTCTTCTTACTAAGAACGGTAGCGTTAGTATATATTTAATTTACCTGCAGTAACACTCTTTTTTTAACTAAATATTGATATAAAAACTACGGCAGGAACTTAAATAGATTGTTAGGTCTGGAATTCAATTTAATTGTTGAACAACCAGTTGAAATATTCCACAACCATAATCGAAGGTGCTGATCAAAATTCCCAAAGGAAGACTTAGTAGCAGCTCTATGGAGTAAAGCTAAAAGTAATTATTAGCATGTTATTGAGCATACGTGACTTAAAAATGGAAGTTATTATTATTACTTAATTAAGTATTTGTTAATTACCGAACATCACTGTTAATAGATTTACTTGAATTAATTCATACAAATGAAATTATTAAGCGGTACACATAGAATAGTGAAGTTCAAGTAGACTGTGTCGCCTGTCTTGGTATTTAGAAACGCATTTTCACAAAATTATGTGATCATTCCTTAATAAAAATACCAACACCGATCATAAATTTATTTATTTATCAAATTATAATTTAGTATGAAAACATCCTTAGAGATCGGAAAAGAGGGTACCAAACACATTAAAATATGTACATATATGTACAAAATGCCTACGGCAAAAAAATCTATTGTATTCTACCAAGCAATAGTTTATAAATACAAACGTTTCATTCGAAATTATTTTTGTATAAAAATCAGATAACGTTTTTATACGAAGTGTGATGTGGATTATTCAAAACTGTGTATGTCATTCTCATTCATATATCACATTCTTTTTGCAAACCTTGAAACAGAGCTGTAGCCTGTAAATGATTGAGTTATTGCTTCATTCCCTCAAGAGAACAGATTTAACACGCAAACCACACTGATATATTTTTCAGATGTAGTCACGGCATTCCACATTTTCATAATAAACGAAAATTCCCTTTTACGCAGTATTTTACTGAGTATGTATACGTTAATACATGCTTCGGTATTTTGTACAAATAAAACAAGATTACGGTTTTATTATGATGCAACAAATTTTTATAACTCTATATATCAGTTTAATTTAGTGGGTGTGTGTATAGTACATTATTTAAAAATATTTATAACATAAACACGCACACTTAATACTGTAACTAACTGCGTAACTAGCTGCGCATTTATTGCTGAAAAGTGCATAAAAATTTGTGGAGTTGTTTAAAAGATCTAACCAAACAGATAACGTAAACGACTTCATTTAATACTATGTAAAGATATAACCACAAACATCTATAGCCTTCTTACTACAATACATAGAAAATGAAGAAACTATTTTGAAAATAATGAACTTCTCTATAATAAATTATTATTGTTATTTAAATTCTCTAGAAAAAGAAAATACCAGTGATATTTCGATTATTACTGTTCTGAAACTGTACTTAACACTGTTACTAAAGAAGACGGAACTAGTTTCGTTTTAAGAAATAGTTTCAAAATTATAAGAATAAATATAAAATAATAAGTAAGTGTCACGTTGTTGCTCTCTATGACCTCCAAAACCATATAACCGATTTGTACCTATTTTTAAATGTGTATTTTGCTGGCGTCTATAAGATAGGATACATACCACCACACTTAAACCAATAGGAGCAGTGCATGACAAAAAAGAGAAGCAGACGAAATTCTGTAGGATAGCTTGTGTATTTATAGATTAATATTAATATTAGTATTAAACGATAGAACAATTGAATGTCATCTTAAATTTCCCAAAATCGCCAATGTATTTGCTTCACGACAAAAGAAAATAAATACCAATTTCCGAAAGGATAAAATTTGCTAAGTGCTCACGGACGCAGATAAAACCTGATTTACACATCTCAAAAACTAACGACCCGTTTAAATATTTGAATGGATGAAAAACCATGACAGAGAAAGAAAACAAACGCTTAAAGTGGAAAATAAGTTCAAAGCGAGTCCCGTGTGCTTGGGTGAGAAAATCCATTGGAATGGAAAGATTTTCCACAAGAGTGGTTCGTAGGGAGCTCTGAAAGATACCAGGCGTTCTCATTCATAATTACCTGAGATTGTATAAGTATTATTTATGTTTGTTTTTGTAATGAGAATTGCATTTTAGTTCGAGAGTAATCAAAATATAAGCAGTTTCGCAAGTGTTTTGTTCTGTTATTCGGCAGTGTTTTTTTTTTGGAATTTATGCAACGATACGACACTTTGTTAACTTTATTATTGCTTGGCTACAGAACATTTTATCACATGCAATACCTCATAACTCTTCGCTAAATGTGATCGGGAAGATAAACTCGGAGGATATTCTTGCAATCTATAATGTTAGGGTCAGAAATGCAGGGATCTAAATTATTGATGTTCATGTGTATATAAATGAATTATTGTTTATTTTTATAATATATATCTTTCTACGTACTTTACGTATATATAACTTTGCCTTTCCCTTCTCTGTAGAAAGAAAATATTCTAGTTTTACTAAGTATTTTATATGAGACGTCTTATAATGTTAGAGCATAAAATGTATGCCTGAGGCATTCCTTACTACGTACATTAATTATTATAATATATAATCTAGCGATATATGTAACGTGTAACTGGCTAATACCATTACTAAGCTATCTAATAATATCCTGAATATATCATTTGTCGAGGGTAATATATGATTCCCAAATTTATTAGTGAATTTAAACAGTAAAATAAAAATTTGCCTTCGAGTTTCTTTAGTTTCAACGTACGATTATAATTCTTACATCCAGAGTGTTTGCTGAGTGGACTAGCATAGGGTAGGTATCTTGTGGTTTGTTTCAGCCAAGGTTACAGATGCGGCCTTTCTTAAGGTCTACTTGTGCACAGATAGCGCGTTTCATTCGTTTTATATTGAATTATTTTTAAGTATATTAAATTCGACTTCTTAATTATCTTTGTAATACTTTGATACAATTATACCTGTTCTAACTAAAAGTTAAAAAGGTCATAGGTTAATCTAAAGCTCGTCAAGTGAACAGAAAAAATACTATTTTATAGGTATAAAAAAAGAATCATAAATAATTAAGGAATATTTCAACTTCCTAAAAAGAACATCCTTCATTCTTGTTTTTTATGTACGAAGTTGATGGTTACTACATTTTTACTAAAAACCTACCTAAAAACTGGATTTGTTTGTAACCATTGGCTTTGATAACCTTTAACCGTGTAGGCGTCTGAAAAGAATTCTTTAACCGTAGTACCACGGAATGATACGAAAATATTGTTGCAATGTTTAAGTAACATTCATGTCAATGCTTCTTTGCAACGCATGAGCGCTTTCAGAACTATCAAGGCTGTTTGTGTTTACTATAATAATATCATATATGACATGTGTTCTGACAGCAACTAAGCCCTTCAATAACAAAACAAAAAACATCCAACCGATATATTATGATCTAAGTTAAAAATAGATTATGCACACAAGTTTAAAGGTTCAAAAGAAATTTAATGTATACCTCTCTAAAGTAAAGTTATTATTCATGTGCCTTACTTCGGTACTTTAAATTATACGTGGACTAATAATTGAGCAACTTTATTCAGATTACCAGATCTCGATCGAATTATGGTCAGTTCAGGAGTCCCTGTAGCGTTGCCTAGAGGACTGGCAATACATTCAAGTGCTCTACGAAGCCGCCACCATGTCCACGTCAGGTGCATTGATGATCTGCGCAAAACGGCTGGTAGGAGCTGGATACGAGAAGCCGAAAATCGAACCAAGCTGCTTGAAATTGGAGAGGCCTATGTCCAGCAGTGGACTGCAATAGGGTGATGATAATTCAGATCACGCCAATTGAACCAGTCTGAACGCTGTTCAACAAAATTTATAAATATATATTATTTTAAAAATCTGTTATTATATTTAATATGTACGTAATATCGTGATAAATGCAGGTACTTATTACTCCTAAAGCCAACACGCCTTACATGTTGTCAAAATACGCATGACTGATCCGGATTTTGTGAATACAAACGGGATATCCGAAAAAGATCGCTTCCAATTCACATTATTTGATCCATACAGATCTTTGTTGTACGAAAGCATTCTGACGGAAAGCACATAGAAGAATGCCAAGCGCTTTGAAATTATTTCTGATCGTGGCCTTTCGGCTATATCCGGAAATGTTCACGCTTTAATAACGTTTATTTATTTATTTTCCCATTGAAATATAAAATAACAAATATATTTTTGGTTTAGTGAGAGGAATGATAACAATGACGAAAATAATGTGCAAATAACCGAAAAACAGAAATGAGTCGTTTTGTATTGGCAGCCATTTTCGATTTCAAATTACTGAACATAGATAAATGTATTATCTACAGAACTAAATAGAGAGTGTTTTTTTTTCGATACGAAACTTAAAGTTTAAAATTGTTTAAAAAATAAAACACCTAAAATTTACAACTTTTTTGCAAAAACTGTATTATTATAAAAGTTTTCTTGATTGTTACTTCCTCGAGAATCAATGTTTTATTGATGTGTATAAAATTTTTAACAGCATAAGGTCGTAAAGTCAATACTTTACGATTTTCTTCTTCTTCTTCTTCGGGTGCCTCTTCAATCCTGAAGGTTGGTGGCACTGTTCCTCAACGGAAGATATGGATACCGATCCACTCCCGGATATTACGTACCCACGATTTTTTCCTTTGCCAACAGCGCATCTATTCCCTTCCACCTTGCCCATCTTACGACCTTACACATTTCAAACATGTTCTTATTACATGTTTCAAAAAACTTTACGAAAAAGCAAAACTGTCCTTATTATACAAGAACTTTCATTACAAGACAATAAATAACCATCAAATCAAAGAGTAAGTATTTGCTTTTTAACTTTACATATTAACAATATGTAAAAATAAAAGTTCGACTGCCTCGGTGGCGCAGCGGCAGCGTATGCGACTGCTGTTCTAGAGGTCTCGGGTTCGAGTCCCGGGTCGGATCGAATGTTTGTATGATCTACAAATGTTTGTTTCGGAGTTTGGGTATTTTTTATATATGATATGTAAATATTTACTAAAAAAAGTATATATATGTATTTATATCAGTTGTCTAGTACCCATAATACAAGCTCTGCTTAGTTTGGGTCTAGACGGCGTTGTGTGTTAGATTTCTGAAATATTTATTTATTTATTTACTTTTATATATATAATTTAAATTTTTATATATCATTACTTATTATTACTATTACCCAAATTATTTATCTTCTATATCCTTTTACAAACTTCGTTATTTTCATTGAAAATGTATATATATCTTAATAATTATTTTCACGAATTAACGCGGTCACTTATTTAAAGGTATAGCATACCTCTGATAAATATGTTGTTGTCTGTATCTCAAAGTAAGGCAATTTATTAATATTGCTTCTTAAAGTGTATTATATCTTCAATATCGTGTAAAATATCGTGCAGCGAATGCATCAGTAATAAATATAGTATTCTAACTACGGTCATAAATACTGCATAAATATAGATAAGTTGCAAGGAACGAGGGCGGTAAAATACCAGTTTTGAACTCAATATACTAGAATAGAAAATTTATAACGTCGGGGTAAATAAATCTACCTTAGTCTGACCTATGGTATTAGAAGGATTTAACAACAAGAATCAGAATTGATGATGTTTGTAGTACTTTAGATTTAACTTAGATTTGTTTAGTTAACCTCGTGTTTTCACGTGGCCATACGGGTCTGTATACCTAACACTAGAACGCCAGCGCTTTATCTGCTTTAACCAATTACCGTATGAATTTATTACTTAGTTTCATAAGAGAATATGAATGCTGTATTTATTCTTAGCAATTAATCGAGGCGCGTAGCTCAGTTGCACTTAGTAATTAGAAACAATCACCGAGGGTAAGCAGCAACGGCGCGGTCAGTACCTAGATGAGTGACCGCTGGTGGCATGTTACAATGAGCGTCTCCGAGATTCGGAGGTCACGTTAAGCAGACGGTTCCGGTTAATATCATAGGATAACAGTCGTAAAGCTTAGCTGGTGGCCTTTGTGTGGGTGGCTTAATAACACCCAACGGCAAGATTACGTAGCCACAAAGTTGTCTTGTCCTAACCCGCACTTGGCAAGCGTGGGAACGTTGCGCGAAGAGACCCGAGTCCAGCAGTGGAACATAATGGGTTGTTGATGATATTAATAAGTCTACAAAGGTACCAAGAGAATACAACACTATATCTATCATTGATAATCAATGTTGCTTATTTCAACAAATTAGCGCTAAAAACATTTTTCCTTAAAAGGTTATTAAAAAAAAAAGTAGTACACAAGCGTGGGAGAGCTACGCCTTGGCAAGAATGGGCCGGCTCGACCGGAGTGATACCACGACCTCACAGAAAACCGGTGTGAAATGTTGTATGTTTTCACTGATTGAGTGAGGATACCGGAGGCCCACACCCCAACCCCTTCCCTTTCCACGCACTTATGATGCCATTGGTGTCGCGGATGTCCATAGGCGGTGCTAATCATAATTAATGGTAACGTTTGCCCCTATTCCATAAAAAAGCATCTATAGTAGATGTATTTCTGGTAACATAGGCTAAACAAATTTTACCAAAACCTAACTGACCGGACGAACTTCGTACCTCCGTATTAATTTTTGTGAAAATTTTCTGAATTACCAGAGAACTTATTTTAGTAAGCACATATTAACGTCCCGCAGAGCCTCAGTGTACACAACCTACCGGACTAAGAAAATATGACACCACCGGGTTTCTCTTATTTTTTCTACACAAAACTTGTACTGACAATAACAAACACATTAAAAAAAGAATCATCCAATTTGGTGCGGTCGATCACAAGGTATG
Organism: Hyphantria cunea; assembly: GCA_003709505.1. Lineage (NCBI taxonomy): Eukaryota > Metazoa > Arthropoda > Insecta > Lepidoptera > Erebidae > Hyphantria > Hyphantria cunea. Next base: position 164,915 of record PKRV01000203.1, on the reverse strand, counting down.
CGCATACATACATTTTTGTAATTCATTTTTATTTATATAGATTTTACGTAGTCGGCTATACTTTTTTAATCTTTTTCTTCTTAAATTTATACCTAAATGAATCGCTCGATTAAAAAAAAGAAATGCACGGCCAATCGTTCGTTTTATATCATCATTCTAAAATATAAATACATTTAAAATAATATTACAGCAATCACTTTGTACTGACAATAACAAACACATTAAAAAAAGAATCATCCAATTTGGTGCAGTCGATCGAAAGTCTATCTATACGCATACATACATTTTTGTGATTGCTTTTTATTGATGTAGATTTTACGTAATCGGGTTATTTTTTTTTAATCTCTGTCTTGTAAAATTTCGCTCGATGAAACAAAATAAAATGCACCTATATTCACGACCGATCGTTCGTTTTATATCATCATATACGATATATATAAAAGATATCAAAATATAAATACCTTTTATTATAACACGACAGCAATCACTCTGAATTGAGTTAGCTAAACTGAAGAGTTTAATAAAGCGGAACATTAAAATTAAAGTGACGGTTATCAAAATTTACTGTTGCTATTCGTTTCATACTTTAAGTTAGTAATTAAAATAGAAATTACTTTCTAGAATAACAACTTCTTGAAGTAACATTATTTCTAAAACAATTGGGTAAATAATATTGCTTTAAGATTAAGAAGAGATTAATATTGGTATTTAAACTTTCGTTGGATTAAATTGAAGACAACATTGCGTCTAATCTTGGTCATTAACACGAAGCTTTATCGTTAGTACCTGTGTCTTAAGTGAAGATATAAAATCTGAAATTGATTAACGTTATTTTGAGACAATTAAACGTTCTGCTTTATAAGAATTTTCCTTTGTTTTTTTTTTTAATATTTAAGCTGTCAAAATGACTCTGCCCTGCCTGATGGAAAGCATGAGCAGAATCCAAAAGTGGTGGTCACCATCCTCAATGCGAAAAAGAACAATGCAGCATGGTGACCCACACTATGGCGGCCTGGGAGGAAGGGGGATGGTGAGGGGGATAGGGGGCGTTGGATTAGGGTATGGGCCTCCGGTATCCTCACTCACTCGATGAAACACAGCGTAAGCGCTGTTTCACACTGGTTTTCTGTGAGGCCGTGGTATCACTCCGGTCGAGCCGGCCCATTCATGCCGAAGCGTGGCTCTCCCACATATAAAATTTTATTTATAGTTGTTATATTCCTATTTAATTCCATGTCTTTCAAAGATATTATAAACATTTCTAATTATGATTAAACATCGCATGTATTTAACTACAGATCTAGCTTGCTAACTATATATAGTACACTATGGCGACAGAACATACACTGGGAATAATTAATTTATAATAGTTATAGGTAATGATCACGTGGTTTTTTTTACCTTGGGTTGTTTTTTGAAATCAAATTAATATAAACGTTTCGAATTAGCTAGATAACCCAAAAATACATTATCGTAAGGGATTAGTTAGTAAGTTAGGGTACTTGAAACATGAAACGTTGTTTTCCGAAAGACCTATATCTGTTAAGTTCCTGAAAACGAACATTTAATTACCGATATTTTTTATTTCAAAATATTATTATTATTATTGGAAGAATATGTTGACCTGAAATTGTAACCTCTCATATGTTTTGTGTTTGTTGACGGTAAATTATTTGTGTCGATGTGTAACTCAGACATTCATAAGACAAACAATGGAAAATTTTCAAAGTACTTAATTAATTTTACAATTTAAACTTTAACATAAAAGAAATAACGTTTATAATTGAACTTCATTCTTACATAGTCGTATTAACGTTTGAAGATATATACTTTTTAATAGGTATAAAAGAAGTACGTAACTTTCGCTATTTATAGTAATTTTGATTGACCTTAAAAACTAGGTACAGTGCTAAAGTTCTCTGTTATAGTGTAAAGTTTCAAGTGAAATGTTTCATCATTTCCAGGTATTTCCAGAAACTTCGTTGCCTTCTTAAATACTGAGAAGACAGTAGAAGGAGTAACTTTAGATGTGAATTGTTTTCTTTACCCTTCTTTTTTTAGCCTTTATTATTCTTAAGATTATTTAGGCTCGACGACTAGTTCAACCGATTTTATCCGAATTTCAGTTTGCTACGTAGCGATTGGACTATCCTGAGGGCGAACTGAATTCGAAATTTGAACAAATTGTCAGTATGTTTAACTGCACTGACTTCACAATAACAATTATCATAGATATTTATGACGACCGGGACCGATAAAGAATTTCTCGTTAGAGAAATCTAACATTATTTTTGACCAGGCCTGTGTACCCGAATCCTCTCCAATAACAGTCGCATTTAGTAGCATAAAAAACTTGTACGTTCCTTATTATAGAAAACGTTGTTTAACGAGCTAAACTATATAACTAATAATAACCACTTCTTAGCCCAATGCTTAAGAAAGATCATAACACATTTCATCACCATCTCTTATTTAATTTGGAGTACGCCCAAAGCGTGATACTAATAAATAATTTTAACGACTTAGCTTATTTCCATCAGTTATGTTAATTTAACGTTGTAAAATATCACTGCTTATTTTTGTCATATTTTTTTAGTAGGTAACTAATAACAACGGTTCTTTATTTTTCTTTTTATGGAATAGGGGGTAACCGAGCAGACGTATCGCCTGATGGTAAGTGATTACCATCCCCATACCATACCCATGGACATCTGTAACACCAGAGCCATCACAAGTGCATCGCCGGCCCTTAAGAGATGGGGAGGGGGAAGGAGGGAGGGATTGGGGATTTGGGTCTCCGATATCCTCACTCACTTGGTGAAACACAGCGCAAGTGCTATTTCACACCGGTTTTCTGTATGGCCGAGGTACCACTTCGGTCAAACCGGTCCATTTATGTCGAAGCGTGTCAAATAGGCGTTAGATATACACAATGTATATTCTTTTTAGAAATATGTCAATTCCGCCATCAAAAGGTGCTTTTAACCTAGACGGTGCTTTAACCAATTATAATTTAAAGAAATTGTAGGGCATTATCAGATATTAATATGAAATATTTTATTAATAGGCTAATCTGTTTCAAAGTAAAACAACAGGCTAATTTACTACCATAAATTATTTAAATACCTGAATACAAATTATAGTTAGCCGCTAGTTAATTTGATTTGATGAGGGTCAGCCGAGACTATTAGACAGATAAAATATATTGACTAGGCTCAGTGAGCTTATCATAGTCAAATTTCTATGGACATGTTAAAACTTTCAAATGTATATTCCATATTTGTGAAAGAAAGAGCTCTGCTAAAAATATCAACCACAATATAAAAACACCTAATAATCTTAAAACTTTTTAGATAATTCTGAAGTTATGGCAAAAAATATTTTCAATTAAGTAATTATTATATATTATATAGTAAATTTCCCACGGTCAAATTATAATCCTACCCTGTTCATTCATTTACAATCTAATCTATTAACACATACACAGGTACCTATTCTAAAGTATATAAAATAAAATACAAAACTTTCGTTTTCAAGAATTTCCAAGTAATGCACTTACAGAATGTTATATGATTTCATTCAAGTGCTCTTAGTCTTGTCAAACTCATGTAATATGTTCCAAATAAAGACGAATTGAACATAAAAAAAAAGTAATCATCATCAGCCTATCGCAGTCCACTGCTGGATATAGGCCTCTCCAATTTCACGCCACTTAGTTCGATCTATGGCTTCTCGCATCCAGCTCCTGCCAGCGGTCTTAAAGAAAAAGTTATAACTTCCTTCATTAAATATTGATCGCATTCCAATGGTAAACACATGACATGAAATCGCGGTTAATGATCATTCTTGATAGGATATATCTGACAAAATCTTTTAGAAAGTTATAGATTAAGTTAAACAACTGGGTACATCAAACGAACGAATTTCTTTTTTGCATTGTGTATGGGCAAATAAACATATGGATCTTCTAATGGTGACACCATAGTATCATGAGGAGAAACAAAATCTGTACAAAATACATTATATTATAAATACGGGAAAAGGAATATTTAATGAAAATGTAAGAAAAACTACGTAAAAAGAGGTTCAATTGACATATTTCCAACACAAGCTACAGATACAAATTAAGTCGACGACCCAAGAGACAAATTAACCCAAGAGTGTACCAAATATACCTACGTCATTGAATTTGTAGGAAAGAATAGCTCTCAGGCGGCTAAAAATAAAAGACAACAGGGTACCGGACGAACTCACGACAAACTTTCTGAACAATTATTTGGGACAAGTTGAAAATTGTGTCCAACATGTGCGTTATCTACATGTTGCTTACTGTAGGGATAATTAGATTTCCTTGCGAGTTTCTCCTTATTTATCTTCGTCCTTCAGGACTAATATTTAGAATGACTCACCTATCAATATATTTTTTATATAAGAAAGAGAGCACATAGTTATTCATGGATATAATTATGATTGCTTCATAATCTTCAACAACATTTTATAGTCAACTGCTGAATATAGATTTCTCCATAGAAAAGCTCACAAATTTTAAACTAATTCAAACATGGTATTTGCTACTCTTGTCAGGCAACAAGCGTGATTAATATTTAAATGTCTGTTCAACCGTAACATCAATTGAGTAAAATTAGTATTTAGATTAAAGGTATTTAGATAATGCAATACTTAATTTATCAGATTCCAGATCTTAACCCAGAACCCTCAGTTTCTACCACTGTGTCGGGTTACCATAGCTTGAAAAAGGTGTGCATTAAACATTAAATATGTGAATATTTGTCAAACACTATTGGGAAATATTTTTTATTTCTATATGCGACAGAGAGGCTAACTTATAATACTTACATATATAATTACATCTATTGTTTTAAACATGCAAAAATGTATTTAGTGAAATAAAAACTCGATAACAATAACAATCCATCTTAACAAATTTATTATTTGTGTTTCAAAATCATTATTAAAACTAAAAAACAATATTACCCAAGATTATAAAGTACATGCAGTAGATTTTAATAGCAGTTAAACACAACAGCATCAAATTTAGCAAATTCATATCACCAGAGACAAAATACATACATATGCAAGTACGTTCTTCGTCAGAAAATTCAGAAAAATTGTTACTCGGTTCTCTTTTAAAGCGTTAAGTGTACTCCCCTTTTAAAAAGCCTGTAATTACATTCCCTTGGGGTTCAAGCGAAGGTACATTCACATTCTTTATAGGTGTTTTATCGCCAAAAATTTCTTGAATTGTGTTCCTAGATATTATAAATTGTTTTTGAACAAAATATAATGTTCTTTTGTAGGTATACTAGATAACCCACGCAACTTCGTCCACGTATTTTTTCAGTCATGCTCGGCCTTATTGGCATAAGCGTGATATTGACTATCCTATTTTGGGCACGCCAGCAAAACACATTTAATGTTAAACGCTAAAATCGGTTTGATACTTTCGGAGTTCATCGTAAGCACGGCACGAGAATTATGTATACAATGTATAGTTAATTTGCTAACTTAGAAAGGATAACTGAAAAGGAACCTCTAAGGTATATACACCATACACTTCATCATTTATTTCATCCAGCAGCAATCCATAATGTCCAACTGCTGGGATCGGGTCTCCTCTCAGGAGAGGGTTAAGGCCATACGTCCCCACGCTGGCCAAGTGCGGGTTGGGGAATGGCAAGAATACTTTGTGGCTACGTAATCTTGTCGTTGGATGTTTTTAAGCCGCCTGAAGGCCATCCATACACTTATACAGATAAAATTTGTGAAAGAAGTGTCTCTTTATAGAGAGAGTCAAAATAACGGGTGTATCATAATGTCTAACTAAGAGCCTCTTACCAAATGACTGCCCTACTGTTTTTCCATCTGTTTATTCCAGGTAATCATTAGAGCGGCTGGACTTATTATAGTGGGACTACCGTTGGCACTTAGCTAATATTACAATGCTTAACTTAGGCTTTATACCTTTATATTAGAAAATTAATTAAAAAACGTAACTCGCAAAATTGTGTACTTCAGTTAAATTCCACGCAGCCTAAGTCGATGATAATAGCTAGCATTATAAGTCAAATGCTGTATAATTTTAATTAATTTAACTTCGTTGTGATAGCAAACATCAAATCCATTACATTTCACTTGCCGTCAACTTATTGACCTATATTTTTGCGTTTGTTAGTTAACTGGTGCAAAGCATTGTAGTTTATTAATAAAATAAATGTTGCTAGTTGCGATCAGACATCCATCAGGAATATTAGTAAAAAAAAACAAAAATACATAAGAAGACATCGTCTTTTTGTAGCATTAAGCTTATATTAAGTATTAGTCCCAAACCCGCACTTGGCCAGCGTGGAGACGTATGGCCTTGACGCTCTCCTGAGAGGAGACCCGAGCCCAGCAGTGGGACATTATGGGTTGTTGATTGAAGTTTTAATACCTAGGTACCTTTCAAATCAACTAATGTAGGTAAACAAGAATTCCAATGCAAGAGCTTGCTGTGTTGATGTTTCTTATTCCAAAGTTCAAGTTATCTTCACTAAGATAGCCTTGATTTGAGCTACAAATTATTGCTTTAATCGTTGTCGTTTAAATAATCAAACAAATCAGTCGAATAAAGGTTAGACAGTCTTTCAATCAGTCAGTACACTTTATTGTAACAGACTGTATACATAAGATGTTTACAAAAGTGACAACGAGCAACTATATAGTCAAATAATCTAACACACTTAGATATTTCACAAATATAAGTTTTAATGCTGTGGGTGTGACTGGCCTTTCCATACTTACGATGTCTGTAATCATTTGTGACGAGGTGGCTTAAGAAGAAAGTTCTTCGATATCTGGGTGCAATTTATTCATGCTATATATATTTTACAAGGATTTGATTATATACTATAGGTTGATTTACAGTTTTAATACGAATTATGTTTTATGAAACGTTAAAAAATACAAAAAAATAAAAAAAATAAACCAATTCCATATTTTGTAATGTTTTATAATGCGTTGAATAGCATTCCGGGGTTTAAACAGTCTATACTGACAGTTAAGATAGTAAAATAAAATTAAATAAAGCAAAAATGTGAATAACCGCTTTTAATATACTATCATTAAAAAGCTCTACAAACCCGTTTAAATAAATCTCTAGGTAACGTTCTTCATAAAGTTTGAAGGAGTGAATATTTTACAAAACTGCAGCTCAATTTTGAACTTAAATTATGGAGGAATTAAGTTATAGTGACATGAACACGTCGGGAGGTGTAATCTTATTATCGGGATTCATAAAGGTCCGGAGTAAAATTGCAGAGATTTAGCGAAAAACGACGGTAACAGCGACTGGGGATCACGTCAGATGTTTGAGACGAAATAAGAAAGGCAAACAGGGATTAAACTAGAAAATGCGAATATTTAAAGGTGAATACAGAGCAATGACTTCCTCTGTCTCCAAGCTAGTTAGTATCGTAGAATAAGTCACTATGGGGCTAACATACTAATATAATAATAAAAGACTCTAAATAAATAAAGGTACAAAAAAATTGAGTGTTAGTGCAGTGGTATACAGTAACAACACTTCCAGAACATTCTTTTTGAGACTGTTTTTTTTCTCTTTAAAAGACAACTCCCGCATTTGGAATATACCCCTGTATCGCAGGGGACTGTACAAACACACATGAAACGGACACAAAGTACACCCTGACTTAGAACAACTATTTATGGATCACACAAAATGTTGTTCCATGTAGGATTAGAAACACCACCACTTTAACCACTTGACCCACCGTGCAGTTGAATTCAGTCTTTGTGATTATTAAGAACAGTTATTATTTTACGAATGCTGTTTAGAGGCTGCCCTGACAAGATTAAAGAAACTCTAGCAGGATCTGTGTGTCAGAAACCCATTGATTTCCAGGTGATTAAATTTGAATTCAAAAATATCTTAAAACAGAAATCTTCCTGATAAGTATTTGTTACACAATACTCATTTGGTAATTGGGAAACTGGTTTCCAAACTAGGTAAGAACCTGTAATATAAATAACCAGGCTTCCATTACACAGATAAAACAAACTCTAAGACAGTGAAACACTGTACCTTCATTTAAAATAATGTGAGTACATTTGACTGCCTCGGTGGTGCAGTGGTAACGTATGCGACTGCTGTGCTAGAGGTCTCGGATTTGATTCCTGAGTCGGACCAAATGTTTGTATGATCTGCAAATATTTGTTTCGGAGTTTGGGTGTTTTCTATGTATGTGTTTACAAAAAAAAAGTATATATGTATTAATATCAGTTGTCTAGTACCCATAGTACAAGCTCTGCTTAGTTTGGGACTAGATGGCATTGTGTGTTAAAATGTCCGAAAATATTTATATTATTTATTATTTATTTATTTATTTAGGAGTGTGTGCAGAACGAATTTAGAGAAATAACAAAGAAGAAAAAATACATCTAATTTGCTGTGTGTGTGAGCACGCTTTTGTGGATGTGTGTGTGTGTGTGTGTGTGTGTGTGTGTGTGTGTGCGTGTGTGTGACCGCGTGTGTGCACCTATGCATGTGAGTGCATTTTGTGTGCTATGTCTAGTTTATTATTTTCGTATGACTAATTTTTCCGTTTCCTACATTAAATCTATTACAAGTTTTATCAAATGCCAACAATCGAGAATATAAAGTAAATAATATTTAATATAAATCATTTATATAAATGAAAAATAAACAAATACAGATACAACGACCGAGATATAATAACGAATATTCTCTCACAAAAGACTGTAATGAAAAACCAACATCAAGTAAATTAATAAAAATAGGTTTTTTTTATTATCGCCTGAGGTCTATAATCTGGTCCTCCGTGTGGCTGCTGCGTGGATTTTGAGAAACAAAAAAAAGAAATTATATTTAGGTCGTTATTCCAAAGTAATTTTGTCGGTCTGTTATTCTTTCACATTTAAACAACTGAACCGATTTGGATGGAATTTGCAAGAAAATTATCGATAAACGATATACACGCGGATGGAGTCGTGGGCAAAAACTAGTACAACATAAATAACCCTGTAATAATAAAGCATCAAAATAATAAACTTATGTGAAATTCTGTTCGTCTCGATCAATAAACTTATTAATGGTGCCAAATAAGTTACCTATTTTCAAATTGTAACAAAGAATTTTAAATTAAAGATCCCAAACTATGTTTAACAGTATTGTACTAAAAGAACTCAAACATTTTTACAACAATTCTTACATATGCCTGCCCGCAATGTGACTCTACTCTGATAGAAAGTATGAGCAGAATCCAAATGGGGTCACCATACTCGTTGTGAATGCAGATAATGCAGCAGCATGGTGACTAACGGTATGGTGGCTTAATGAGATGCTTCTGTATTATTGGGCCTCCGATCTCGCTCTCACCAACAAAACACGAGAGAATGAATGCTGTCATTTCAGGTTGGTCTTCCGTGAAAGGTTAGTACCACCCGATCCGACCAATTCGTACTGAAATCATAAATACATAGATACATATGGCCTAGATTTGACCACAGCCTTACAGAAAACCAATATTTTTTTACCTTTCATTAAGTGAGTAGCTTGCCCCCACACCGATGTACAACCGGGCGGTACCGTGGACAAAACGTGGTGCAAATGTAATTTATTTAAAAAAGCAAATGCACTTTACAAAACAACACAAAAGCCAAAATGTGTTTCCAACAAATAAGAACGTACATTGTATGACAAGTTTCTCACTAAAAATGTACGTTACCTGTCCGAAAACGTAATATGCAGTAATGGAACAGCAACTGTATTAATCTAGTAAATGGTCTTTGTTTGAACTAGGTTATGATATTGCAGTACCTGTGCCAGTCTGAAACATAAAGAAGTTTCTAAAAAATCAAAAAAGAGAGTTGAAATTTTTCAAAGAGTTTTCATTTCAAGTCTTCTTTGCCTTGCAACTCTTTCTCAGAATATGAAAATCTAAAAGAGTTCTCTTTAAAAAGGGCACGTAGCAAACAATCAAAGTTTTCGAATTAGGGAGACAATTCCAGTTGCTACTTTTTCTTTAGTTTTAATTAATCCTAGCTTCATTTAAAACTTGACTGTGTTTTATAAACACACCTCTTAAGTTGTTTAAGTATTTCAGTAGAAACATTATTCTTGAAGTAAAATTGTTGTTTTGTACAAATTGGTGGCAAAAAAAAAGATGATCCAATTTTATTACACTAACTTTCGTTTGCCGTGATAGTCGTATTTAGCTATGAATATCTGAATGACATAAGCTTTAAATTTTCTTTATAATCTTAGTACTATAAAAAAAATAAAGTTTAATTGTAAACAAATATTCTGGGGATAAATAAAATATACTGCATTAAAAATAATTTACTTTGTTTTCGCATATCTTTTGCTCTGAAAACTGTGTCACTAACTAATTGGCTTGAGATCTTAAAATTACATCTTATTATAAAAAGCTGCCTTATTTCGTAGGTGACAAAATTTTGTTTTATCATAAATTTCATACAGGACTAAAAAGTCGCAAACTTTTTAATTTATGTATAGTATGGTATGCCTACAATAATAATAATGTGTCAAAGCAAATAAGCAAAGCAGAAAGAAGCACGGATAAGGTCGCAACATATTATTGTTGAAGTTTAAAGTGATAAAAATATTGAATTTGACACTTTGGCGTAGGGTCCTAATCTAGGAACTTTGGTGGCGTTTTGCGCTATTTTCAATCCTAACCGTATCACAACAATAGTTATTTATACCACGTTCCGCTGAAATACCTGTCTATCTTGGCACCTGCCACAAAAGACAAAGTATAGCTTGCCGAATAAAGTCAGATAACAAAAAATAACTCTCTTCATATTACCAATAACAAACAAATGCCTGTAAAATAACGCAATCGTGAAGATCTAGCGTGTATTTCTGAGCATTCTACGAAGCTACTCAATCCAAAACATATTTCCTGTTGAAACATGGAAAGAATAATAACGCCGATTACAAAAAAGTAGTGTAGTTGTGTTACTCAGCAGTCGTGGAATTGTTTAAATACCTCACCTCTGCCACAATTACCAACTTCCTAATTTCTCCATTACCGTAACTTCGAAATGTTAAACTTTACTGGCGATAAACGCGCTCTACAGCGATAAAAGGCGAACACTCTAATCGTTTTAATAGAATCGGGGTAGATAATAAAAGATCTTGGAAATCAGATTGTGGAGTTTTATAGAATTTTATTAAATTATTATTAGTACTATTTTGATGCGTATTGGTGAATTCAAGATCAAGATTTTGACGTTTATAGAACTAAATAAAATTTTTAGTTTTTGCTTAAGCAGTTTTCGACTAGCTGGGTATAATTTACGACTTCAAAACTTTTGTTCAACAAAGCTGATAAGGAACATATGTTATGTAGTTTTATTAACAGCTTTTTATTTAGGCTGTATTTTCTCAATCTTTTAGTACTTCAAAGTTTCGTATTTTACTAGTTATGACATGTGGTAACTACCGTCAAAAAAAGACAAAAATCATCTTTGATGATTTGATGAGCTCAGTTGGCGCTGATCTGTTAGGGGTTAAAACACGTACACAAACCACCAAAAATAAAAATTATATCTTTGACAAGCTAACCCGGCAAACGTTGTTTTGCCATATAAATATAAAAAATACTTAGAAGTGGTCCAAAAAACGTCTCCTTCCTAAAACGTATTTTGAAAAAAGGTTGCATTTGACATGCAAAACCAAAGACCGTTATTGGGAGTTATTGGGACCGTTATATATTATAATATCATTATTTCTGATGAAGCTTTATTTTAGGCAGCCGGTTACTCGAGCTTGGATCACGGCTGACATTAGACTGATGGTAAGAACCGTAAAACATCCTTTAAACGTGCACGTGTGAGGGTGCTTCTCATAAAAGAGTTTTGGAAATTCGTACTTGTTTATCTGTACTTTGGATACTGAGAAAATTTACAAAAAAATAATATTCCCGTCGGCTAAGAAAATATTTAGATACCAAATTTATTTCTGGATTCTACGAGAGGATAATGATTCTAAACACCGAAGTTGACTCTGCACCACTTGGAAAGTAGAACATGATATTAACGTGTTGGATAGGCCCTCACTCATTTCTAAGGTTTTCATAAAAGTCCCGTGATAAAAATACAATTCAAAATATTTAATCTTGGATGAAGCTTAAACTAAGGGCAACAAATGTAGTGACCGTAGCTGATCTTACTCGTGAACTGAAGTCCGCATGGATATCTTTACCTCACAGCTATGCTGAAGAAAAAGCTAATCGTAAAGATGCAAAAGCGAAGATGCCAAGCGATTATGGACAATAATGTAGATTGGATACTGTATTAATATAAAGCATCAAACAGCAATACAAGATTTAAGTGATTACAATTTATCGTTTGATATTTCTAAGGTTTTCATAAAATGTTGCTACTACACAGCTTCAAACATATAACTGTATTATATGTTTGAAGCTGTGTAGTAGCATATAACTTTTGTAATCTCCTTTACTTACAAGAATATCGTATAGTCTATTTACAAGTCTATTCAAGACTTGAACTCAAATTATTAATAGTTTGACTAAAATACATTTTAAAGAAATACCAAAGTAAAGAAAAATCTAAACACCCAAACTCCTGGTCATTTGATCTGACCCGGGAAACGAACCCATGAACTCAAGCACAGCTATCGCATACGCTACCACTGCGTCATCGATGCAGAATAAATAAAATACTTTTTTTTATGGTAGAAGGGGCAAACGAGCAGACGTATCGCCTGATGGTAAACGATTACCGCCCCATATGGACAACCGTAACACCAGGGATGGGGAGGGGGGTGGAGCAGCGATTGGTCTATGGGCCTCCGGTATCATCACTCACTCGATGAAACACAGCGCAAGCGCTGTTTCACACCGGTTTTCTGTAAGGCCATGGTATCATTCCGGTCGGCCTAATCATGCCGAAGCGTGGTTCTCCCACGATTGTGTTTTTTAAGCTATCACTCAGATTCTTTCAAAGGATAACTTTTCTCTATGATCTTTTACATAATCACCTACTAATAATTAAAAAAAATGTCTGTCTGTACTACGGTGTGGACGAAAAAAATATATTACATGCTTTAGAGATGATATAATGACTTTCATAAGACAACCCCTTAAAATGGATATTTGAATATAAAAGGGATTGTCGCTAACACTATTTAAGAATTATTAAGTTTACTTTAGTAAAGGTAAACCTTCTACTTTTTATAAATAAAATAGAAAAGTAGCAAAGTTTCCTTGTATTTTCCAGAGAATTCTCTTGATGTTTGTGCTACCTTCCCTCAAAATGTTTACTAAGACCGCCGCAGACTACAGACTTTTGATCGGTCGGTGGTTTGCTGGCAGTTTAGTTTGAAGGCAGTTCACGACCGATACCGAATCATTATAATGTGCGCACTTCTGTACATCTTCATACTAATTAAAATACCAACCAAAAAATCTGCTGATCTAAGGTCAGCAGTTTTCCGGGGTTCTAAAAGTGACCATTGTTCACTAAATTATAATATAAAAACAGCAACACATATTATTCATGAGCTATTCATGATCTATGGTTAGCTTTAACTTTTATATTAACAGTTTCAGATGAATATTCACCCATCTAAGAATATGAAATGAAAGTATAATCTGAAACCTCAAAAACCGACCCTAACATTATCTATATACAAACTAAATATCGAGGTAATATAATATTAACGGTGAATCAATCAAGAGGGATGTAAATCATGATCACCCTACTGCGCAACTTGAAAGCATTATGGTTCGTACTTGAAGCAAATTGCTTTAACACTTCAACGACGGAAGAATTTCTTCCCGAAATCTGGTTGTGATGTGTAAATACGTCTTTACGCTTTTAATATTTACGTCCTTTGTGTACTTTCTATGTTTGTTTGAAACATAGAAGAGTGGATCGTATTAAAGGGTGGATTGATCGATTACAAACGGGACCCATCTGATAATTTGATTGATGCAGCTTTAAGTAACCTTTTGATTCGAATGTTTTATTCGGATACCGAATTATGTACTGGTTAATAACAATCGTCAACTTTAAACATCTAGAAGTTTTAGGTTAGAACTGTGTTACGTGAGCTCTTTTCTTTCAGTACAAACAAAACAGCAATACTTTGAAGAGATTTTAGACCAGAAAGTATATCGATTGTCTTAGTTTTTATTACTTAACTATAAGTTCATGTCGGCTAATAGATTTGTGTCTTTTACTATCATACTAGCTTTTGCGGGTTATTCGGCCCACGTGAATGTTGGTTATCGCAATAACTAGTAGCCTGTATCCTTAATTAAAAATATAAGTATCTCCAAACCAAATTTCATTGAAATCGATGCAGTGATTTTGTCGTGAAAACCTAAAAGACAGACAGACAAAGTAACTTCTGAATGTATAAGTATAATACGAAGACATAAACAGAAAGTACTGTTTTCAGTGCATGTTATGCCACGCCATGTACGTATGTCAACAGAGCCTGTCTTATCTTTAATCTTTAAACAACATAAATCTATATTACCTTTTCTGTATTTGATGAAACACGCTAAACGTCGTCTAGAAATCTTGACGAAATATTTGAAATTAGTTGTTTTAAATCCCGCTGATTTCATAAGATTTGTCTGGAAATTTTAGTTTATACGAAAAAGGTCTAAAAATATTTTTTCAAAGTAAACAAGAAACGAAATTAAGGTTTTTGAATTTGTCCAAATTGCTTATCCCACTCCTTGCGTAATAAAATATTTACCTTTTTTAACTAAAAGTATTTAGGAGGTTATTTATTTTATTAGATAATTCTTCAACAGCCTCGAAAGTGTTAACGGATATTACTTTTTTTGTATAAAAGAAACAATTCTTTCAAACTAATACTGAAATTCTCAGCTATAGCATGTGTTATGATATAACATAAGTTTTCTTCTTGATGGCACTGCTAGATGAATCTCACACACTCGTTTGAATAGCAAAATTTTCCTATTTATGAGCATTTTATTCTAACACAACAGACTTTAAAATATTTTGATCCATCACATAACAGCTAAGTTAATTCTTCTAAGCGTTAATATTGATTAATTGCCAATAATTTGGCTTCGTCACGTAATGCCCTTCATTTGTCTGGAACACGAATTGTTCGAGAAATAAACGTTGCCTCATTAGGGTCTTAACAACTTTCCTTGCTTACGACTTCAAAAGGTCTTTAAATAATTATCGATTTAGAAATATTTTTACAAAACATTTACTTAAATATATCTAAAAAAATATGCATGAAATAAAAGAAAGGAGTAAGGAATAACTGCTAATAATATAGACTAAAAAAAGTCTTAAAAGAAAAGTCGAAATGATAAGTCGAGTTCAAAAGAGTCTACATTTACGAACACACAAACCAAACACAAAACAAAGATATAGGTGAAACTAACGCGTTCTAAAAATGCTACATTGAAACTGAAAAAAATTTTATCGAAAAAATCATCATGTTATTCTTCTACTATACTATATTCAAGTATTGTTATACTTACAAACGACGTCAAGACTATATTGATTCATTTTCAATTCATTTGTGATTAGTCAAGCAATGTATATCAATTTAAGACTGTTCGATAGTAAACCAGCAATGCCTTGTTTGCTTTAGAAATTTCTGCATCTGGACGTCCAAATAAATCATTTTTTACATAGAGTTCTATCTTATGCCATAAACAAGTGTTTAATTAAGAATACCTGTCATTAACGAGAATGAAGACATGAGGAATAGACAAATAATGGTAATGATTTCTGTGTAGTTTCAACATTAATTCGTACCTGTAGGCGAATGGTTATTGAATACAGGCAATTTTTACTGTTGATCCATCAATCCACATTGGATTGGTGGTATTTTTAACGTTATCTATAATTAAAACACTTATATTGGTTAAATATATTTTCTTGCCAAACCTGACCTATTTCGCCGATCAAGTGTATAAAATAAACATTATGGAATTTGTATAATTGTTTTAATTCAATGAGTGTTTCTTAAATATTGAAATTGAATATTTACTCAAAGAAGATTCACATACTTTTGATTTTCGATCGATCAAAGGTCTGAAATTCGGAAAATATTATAAAAACACGTATATTATATTGGTACTTCGTGAAAGGTAAACTTTAATGGTAAAAGAATATACCACAAGTTGATTTTCTTTCTTATACGGGGAGCAAAAAATACAGATCGATGTAGGTATCGAAATAAAAATATTTTGTTGACATATTTGCAATAGTTAGTAATTTATGTTTAACTATTTAATAATTGAAAACATTGATATTTAAGACAGTTATTTTAGACATAAATATAACTATAATGAGTTTTAATACGTGTAATTATAAGCTCGAACAAAGTTGAGATAATTAAAAGCTTTTATCGAATTCACTGATAATTCTTTCAATTTCCAAATATTTAAAAAGTTATTGCGAAAATGATTTAAATCTTCTATAACGACAAAAAAAGAAATCAATTTCCTCAAAATATTTTTATAAATGAAGAATTTGGACGCCTCCCAAGTAAGTTGACAAAAAAGCGATAAAGTTAAAAATGGATCACGCCCGTCTGTTGATTTCCGTTTCTTTCCAAGTGGAAAAGTTCAAAGAGCTTTCGTGACTTATAATGAGCCCAGTGCCTGGAGAAACATGTTTGCTTCAATTTACTAATCAAGTTAACCTACCAGTAAAATAATTAATTGAAAAAGTAAAAACTAATAGCATTTATACGTTGCTGAGGATTTTCTGGGCCATCGTAAGGATGGATTCAGATTGTTATACCCCGTGGTGAAAGGGGGAAATAACAATCTTTTCATCCGTGGGAGAGCCACGCTTCGGCATGAATGGGCCGGCTCGACCAGAGTGATACCACGGCCTCACAGAAAACCGGTGTGAAACGGCGCTTACGCTGTGTTTCATCGAGTGAGTGAGGATACCGGAGGCCCATACCCCAATCCAACGCCCCCTATCCCCCTCACCATCCCCTTTCCTCCCAGCCCGCCATAGTGTGGGTCACCATGCTGCATTGTTCTTTTTCGCATTGAGGATGGTGACCACCACTCTTGGATTCTGCTCATGTTTTTCATTAGGCAGGGCAGAGTCATTTTGGCAGCTAAAATATATAAAAAAAAAAAGACAATCTTAATAATATTCAAACGATGCCAAGTAAAATAAACATGAAGTTTAAATTTCCTGGCCTATTTTTCACCGACCATGTTTCATAACATACTTCAACATATGTCAACTTAGTCTCAATCTTCTCAAATCAGTTGCAACAAACCTAAAAGCGAACAGTAAATCAAAATTCTAAAAATGTATTTCCACTAACCCTTTTCGATATATGGATGATGTATCAGTGCGAGCCGTCATCTGTCGTGTGAGGAAGGTATAATAATTTGTAATTTCAATCAAAGGAGTTTCCGATCCAACAGGGATATTGAAGATTTTGACGCACCTGTGGCGGGTATGGATTATTGATGTTTGGACAAACTTTGCTGTGTATTTATAGTGAGGTGTCCACGTGATTGAATTTCGAAAGAACTGTTTTAAGAAGTTTTTTTTGGCTTCTCGAAAATTTAATACCCTACCTGTTTGTGTACTAAGTGTTGTTATATTATGTATTGTATTACGATGTGGTATCATAGCATAAGGATATCATCAATTGCTTTTAATTTCTAAGTTTCTAAGTTTATTAAAGCAATGAAACAATTAATTTCGTACTCATTAGTCAGTGTCGCATTAGTTGTTGAAAGGTACCTTCAATTTTAAGCTTGATAGATTTTTGAATAATTACAGAGTCATTTTCATATGCATATTTTGTACATAACACACAGCTATATATTTCGGAAAATATTTATATCGTGTAGCAATTTAGCTAACACAAACGTGTTTCCTATGAAAGTAACCTAAGAAAAAATCTATAAGCAGATTTTTTCGTAATTATTATATATAATTACCTAAAAAACTTACTAAAAATCTCTTTAAGAAAAAGACAAAAAGATACACCACTCAGTTATCCTGATCTTTATTCACCTACGCATATTTGTTATTAATTGCTAATAAGACGTAATATTAGTTAAGGGAAACTAAATAAATTTAATCTAATTAATTTTTCTTCAAGGTATATTTAAAAATTACAAATTGTATAAAAAGATACTTCAGACTACATACTTTTTTCTAATTTTGTTTTGTTCTTAGAAATTAAGAGTAATTTTATTATTTTATATAAAATTATGGTAACCCTACTTTCCTATACATTTTGCAAGAAAGCATGAAAGGATCATTTTGTTATAGATATAAGGACTTAGGTCGTGTAGAATTTTGTTTGCCAAGGTACTCCAGTCAGGTGCACTCAAGAGCGTAAATGATAAGCGAGGATGACGGATCTTTAGAATTGCTACTCAAAGTACCGCTGTCACATATGATCTGTATATTTATTATAATGTGAAACGCACGTTGAGAGACAAAAATATTTCTATGAAATGGAAGGTTAAGGACAGTTATACAACTACTAAAAGGAAATTGAAATTGAAATTTAAGAACTTATTTCAATATATATAAGTTAGAAGGTTTGGACTTAGTTACCTTACAATGAAGCATATGTAAGTCAGTTTTTTGACTTTATTAAGACTTTCCTTTAGAAACTCGTAACTATAAAAGGTCAGATATAGCCAGCTATTCGGTAAAGTTATTTAGCCTATTATTAAGCTTTTAATACATATGACCTATAAACAGTTAGCTTTTGTAAGCGGCTATTCGTTTTTGCAGCGTCTGTTAGTGCAAAAACTCAGGTATTCCGATGATATACTACAGTCTTTATAAATAAAGGTATACTATGTTCTTTTATTAAATTTTAATAATATTTGGTTAAAAGAGCGTTAGAACATGCCCAAAAGCCTATTATAGTGTTAGATACTCCTTCTTAAAAGGCCGGTAACGCACTTGTAATGCCTCTGGCGTTGCGGGTGACAATGGGCGGCGGTAATCGCTTACCATCTGGCGATACGTCTGCTCGTTTGCTTATTTTACATAAAAGATGTTTCCAAAAGATTTGTTCGACGAATCAATGTAAATCCTGCACTCTCAATTTATATGAGAGGTGCATACAGGCTAGATTCTTTTTTGCGAAAAGCTTTCAAAGTATATGTTATCAACCACTGTAACATCATATTCGTTCATCAGCAAATATTTATTTCAAAGATATTTTCTAGATAAACTTTGTAATCGTCATATTTAAATCGATACAAACAAATAAAGTTGAAGTGTCTGTTGTAATTTTAGATTAACAGTTTTTAAAAAAATGTATATAAGGTACTTAAGTATATAAGGTTACATCTAAAAAGCTTTTTTTTTATCTGTCTGTTTGTTCCCGTTGTTAAATGCAACAGCTGGACTGTTTGACGGCGATTGATTCACTCGTAGACAGCTGATGATATAAAAATTACTTAGCCTACTTTCTTTAGACTAGCTTCGCACCGCAGTGCCTGTTATTGTATCGCGGGTAACACCGCAGGGCTCAGAACGAAATTCTTGTTGCATTCATTTTACATTTGGGGGCCATTAACGCGAATGGATTTTCATATGAAATACTGGCAAATAGCAAAAAAACTCATTAAATAAAACAGAAAACATTATTTAAAATGTGTAAAGCTTAGAAACGTATAGGACTCTTCAAATGGCAAGGCTCATACGAGTTTATTTTGAAGTAAATTTACTTATATTAAAAAAAAGAATTATAACTTTTTTTTTAAGAACAGAAATTTAAATGTGGATATTATTTATCATCAACAACCTATAATAATATATACCTATAATATATAATATATATATATATA